>VDFB02254592.1:0-27881 GCA_007258455.2 Sequoia sempervirens
TAATCACATGTTTCTCAGAATAAATAAACTTTAAGGTATTATAAACTCTGAGGTTGCAAGAGCCCGTCATCACAACACTTGTTGTGATCCTAGGAACTCAATCCTCTGCTTCCATGAAGGATGAAACTTAATAATTCAAACAAGATCTGAGGACCATTCAACTGTGGTTACTGAGCTTAACCTTAATTAGGCTAAAGTTTACTTAAATCAAACTCTGCTCAGGTCTTCAAAAACTAAAGAAAAGAGAAAAGTCACAAACAAAGCGGAGCCTGAGCAAAGAAAGGAAATATATCTAGAACATTACATGCTAAATCTTAAGGCTTGGTCAACAAAGAACTGAGTCTGGGATCGTGACATCTGTCATGAGCTTGGGGATTCAAAGATAAAGCTTAAGAAATTGCAGTAACTTTTAAAATAACCCATGTACACCTGAGATAGGTTAGACTGATTTAAACCACTAAACTTGGAGTCTCGGGGAAGTTAAGTATTTAAGCTACCTTAACAGAAACACAAAAGTAACTTAAGTGGAGTAAAAGTGCAAAATCCTTGCGCAAAAGAAATTTAAAAATAATAAAATCTAAGACAACATGGATTAAAGCCACAAGAACATCCCTTAGGAATTCATAACATATCACTGCTTGGTAACTGACAGAGATCCTGAGTACTTGAATCTCCTGGATTATTGAACTTGCCACAAAGAGTCCAAGGACTTGAATCTCCCACATTATGAAACTTGCCACAATCTCAGTGGCCTGAATTTTTTCCTTCTCACTTTCAATTTAAGTAATTTAGAATCATGGGAACCTAAAGAAAGTTGTCCTGGAATCATGGCACGTGTAAAATTCTTGGGGTTTCTCTGGCTTCAGCTTCACTTGGTGGAAACATAGTCATTTAAATGGACATAGCTCAGCTAACAGAGATACTTAAGACCAATGACCCAATTATCTCTCAATCTACCACTAGTAAACATAGAGATAGATAACAAAATATTATCCTACGTCAAATCCCCTAAGACATTAAGCATCATTCAAAACCTTCCCGTTACATGCAAGCAGTAACTGTGTTTACTTAACATCAGTAACAGGTTTTTCTTCACTCTAGACTCTAGAGTCTTATGTAAATATCACAGAACTTGCTGTACAATATTTAGGGCTAATAATAACAACTAAACTAAAAATATTCCAAAACCATGCTAAGGCTATCAATATTCCAAATGAATAATTTTCAAAACCCAATATGTAAAACAGGGGTATATTGGTTCCCTTGATAAATCTGATACAATAATTATCTCAAATTTACTCTTTTATTCATATAACAGATGAACACTTGGAGATGCAAACAAATATATTTCTAGAAATTATATTACATACAAAGCCAAAAAAATTTGGACTGTTGTAAAATTACATCATTGGTTAATACTATAACCCTTTTTCATAAGTCTGACATGTTTTTTAATAAACATATAACAATATACTCTAACCATTATCCTCTGCATCTATCTGTTTCCAAGAAATCTATAAGAGTATGCTCTAACTATTTTCCTCTGCTTCAATCTGTTCGGCAAGTATTCTTTCTAGCTTGCCAATGTAGTATTTTTGAACAGGGATGGAAACATTGAGCCCTCCATAGGTGGCTCTTTCCACCCCTCAACCATCAGTTGATGGTCAAACATATCAGAACTAATGGATCACAAGCAGATTGCCATGAGCAGATCATAGGGGCTAGCTACTGACTATTCAAATTCATTTATTTCAATTGTGATTAATTTAATTGGAATACAACATCCAAATATCCACTCCTGATTTGCAGTTTGATACAGCGATTGAGATAATGAATTCTTTCCAATAGGATAGGAGAAGAAAGAGGACATTTTACACAAAGGGCTGATTGCATCTGGTGAGCTAATTAAACAACCAACAAGGTTGATATTTATAGTAATTTAATTGTGCTATACTTCAAATAAGGAAGAATGGTAAAATGCAGAGAACTTTTGAAGGAAATGCAAAGAATAGGCATCAAACCAAACCTTGATATCCTTCAACATAGATTTGAAAGGTTATTTGAAAGTGAGAATCCTCTCTTCCATGTAAAAAATGAAAATTCTGAAGCAATGTTTTAAATTACCACTTTGCTTATTATCAGATTTTTTTGGATTGACAGAATTAAAGGAATGATATTGCTATCAGGATTCAACCGTGTAGTTTCGAGTCAAACTCATTGACCCAAGTTTCATGAGTAGGGGTTCAACAAGAACCCATCTCTCATGATATCGAATGGTCCACTTAGCACTCATTGCATCTAGGTGATGCTCACAGAGGTGAAGCATTGGTCCGTCCCGGGAGGTCACCCATCCCAGACTGCTCTAGCTCAAGCGCGCTTAACCAGGGAGTTTTCTCCAAGGTTAAGCCCGCTTGAGTTGTTACCCCATTTGCAAAACCTTCAGCAAGTGTTGTGCCTTATGAACCATTCAAACATTCATGAGAGATGGGTTCTTGTTGAACCCCTACTCATGAAACTTGGGTCAATGAGTTTGACTCGAAACTACACGGTTGAATCCTGATAGCAATATCATAATTTGACTCGCTGTGGAAAAATACCTCCTACTTATCAGAATTAAAGGAAATTTAACCTTACCCGGTTAATAATAGGATCTGGCATGTGTAATATCTTGTCAAAATTTCTCTATTCAAAGCTGGCGAATTCCATTTTCCTTTATGATGCTAATTATGTGTTTAACTATCAAATTACTGATATTTACAATAAATAATAGAATATATTTTTATTAGTTGGTACATAAGATATAGTGTGAGATTTGAGATTTGAAACAAATCTCACATGTGCAAACCGTTGTTGAGTCATCGGAGAACAAGTTTGAGCTATTGTTTAATGGCAAACAGTTGTTGGTTAATGGTAAAAGTCTCCAAAATATGAGGTAAAAGCCTCTAAAATCTCACTTATCACATAAAAGCCAGATAAATAAGTATTTAGTAATTCGACATATTCTATTTCAATTTAGAGTGGTTTTTGTCAATTTTATGACAACATTTGTTGTTCATTTGTATTGCTTTATGTTTTAAATTTGTATGCAAATATTTCATAATTAGATAATACTTAATTTAAGGAATAAATCTAAATTTTTTGAAGTTTATTTCATGCCATTTTTTAGCACTTATTAATAATTGTTTCAGTTTCATCTAATCACATGCAACTAGAATTTGTAGTGCATCCATGCACAAACACATACTCTTTAACATATTAACATACATATAGTTTTCTATCGGTGTAATCCTTGAACCTCCTTTGGGTGCAAGTGCTAGTTAATTAGTGGGAATTGAAAATTCCGAGGAGTCTTCTGTCCATCTGCCAGAGCAAAAGTCCTTGAGAAAATCAGTATCCTCGAATAACTCATCTAGAGGAAGAAAATCCTCCATAATCGGAAACTCTAAGCTTTCTACCTCCTCAAGAAGTGAATCTAACAGTGCCACATCCCGCTCCTCTAAACTTTGGTGACTGTAGACACCCGACAGCGATTTAGAAGCACAAAATGTGGCGTTACAGTCCAACGCCTGCCCGAATTCTCCCTTGCTGAACTTGGCTGCAACAGCTTGAATCTGATCGGGAGAGAGCAAAGAGGCCGATGGAATTTCTGGCACAGAGTTGGGGAAATTAAACTTGGCTTGGGATCCTCTGAGGCAGTAAACAGCACAGTCGTAAGCGTGAGCGGCCTGTTGAGGAGAATTGTAAGATCCCAACCAAATTCTGGCGTTGGAATTGGGTATCCTCACTTCGGAAACCCATTTTCCCCATTTTCTAATTCGGACACCCTTGAAATGATGTTGAGTCTTGTCTATACTCTTTTGGCTTTTCTTTTCTGACGAGGGTTTAACCATGTTGGGTAGCAGAGGGCGCCCGAGATTCGAACTAGGGACGGGCTTGGGAAGTGAAGGCTTGGCAAACAAGTAAGCAGCAAGTGTAGCGGCAATGGTTGAACCTCAGAAGAGCTGAATTGTATGTATATATACATAATCACATTTGTGGGGACAGGAAGTTAGAATCTATAAGTAGGTACAAAAAATCAATTTTGTTTCTGAGTATGCTGTGATCGAAAGATGTGGATCAGTCGTGTTGCCAGCAACTCTTAACTCTTCATTCTGTCGGTAGAGACAAACATAGTTTAAACCCGGGTTGCACAGTATGTCCGATGAGCTGGAAACTTTATGCGTTCTTTACAATAAAAAAATGTGTTCATCAATCATTTGCCTTCAAAAAAAGTTGTTCACTGAACGAGCTTTAATGACTAAACGACCTTACCGAGAGCTTCGAGTGCACTTTAGACCATTAGACACACATTAGATTAAAATAATAAATAATTTTAAAAAATTAAGTAATACGTTTTTGGAATTTAATTATTTCTTATTTTGGTTAAGCGTGCATGGGGTATAATAGGGAAAAACTTCATTTATACTTTTTTTAAACATCGAGTTATTTATAAAAAATTATCTGATTTTTTTATAATATGATAAAAATAAAAATATTTTTTTTGGTTTGTATGAATAAGATAATATTTTAATTAAGAGTTCAAATAGATTATATATATTTAATGTAGGTATAAATAGTTTTCTGGTTTTTATGAATATGATAATTAATTTAATTAAGAGTTCAAATAAATTATGAAATTTTTAAAATATAGGTATAACTCAAATAAATGTATTTAGTTGATTTCGATTGTTGGTAGATAGTTGTTGTCATTTTGTTTATAGTTTTTAAATTATGATTTATAATTGCAACTTTTTATGTATGTTGGAAGGAGAAAGATGAAATCTGAACAAGATTCTTCTCATAATTTATCAGATTGATCTTGCATGCATAATCAACTTTGAATGTTATGGATTAACCTTCCACATGAATATGGGTTATAATGTCTAGGAATGAACCAACACACTTTGGACTTCTACAACTTGTGTTGCCTAAAACTCTCGTCTACCCTAACTATCAAGATTGGCAGTATTGAAAATACTTTGGGGAGGTTGCCAAATCGTTAAGGACAAGTTCTCTTAGGTCAAAGCCTTGGAAAAATTATGGAGATTTAAGTTCATCTTTATGCTCCAATTAAAATGTTCCTAGAATGATTCTTCTCTCTAATGCTAAGATTTTTTTGAATGAGATTACTAAATGATAAATGAATGCATAATGGATGCCCTAAAATAACACTACATAGCAACAAACATGTGAAATATGCATCAAGTTAGCTTATGATAAGAATAAAATGGGTGGGACTAGGTAAAATTTGAATAAGATTTTTTTTTTAAAATTAGGGTTATTTCTTAAACATGTAATATAAGAAAAACGCGGGAATAAACTCCTAGAAATAAGGGATGCAATATATGTAAATTGTAAAGGAACATGTGTAGGAATGAATGAGATAAGGTTCAATGCATCATAATGTGGGTAAATGAAGAGGTAAAATATTAAGGAACAAATCCAACTTCACACAAGATTACACCATTTATCGATATATAATTGTATTAATCAATACTCTTAAAGCAAATCAAAAACTAAAGGAAAACTAAAATAAATATACAAAAATTGAACCATAATAAATATAATATATTAATTGTTTTAAAATAAAAGATTATAAAATTCAAACTATATAATTTTATTAAAAAATAATCATCTCAACATATAACATATATATATATATATATAATATTATAAAACTAATTTTATTAATTATTTAAAAATTTATCAGACTTGATAAAACAAATCAAAACATGCAACACAAAATAATTACCTAAATATGTATTACATCTAAACAATCTAAAACATAATAAAATTAGAGACATAATATTATGTACATAATTATGAGAAAATAAAAAATTATGAAGATAAATTATTATTAATGAAGCTTCTTTTGAATCACAAATTTTAAATAGATTTTATTAAAAATAATTTTAATTAATTTTTAAAAAAAAAAAATTTAATGTATATATGATTAAATTATGTTTGAGTTAATCATAGTAATTAGAATTACACATATTATTATGTATAAGATTATATGTATTGAAAATTTTGAAATTATTTTTTGTTTCTATTAGTTTAAGAGAGTGATCTATTATATTTATGGAATAGTAAAAAATTATTGATATGGAAATTACCTTCTCAAATTTTTCTAATTATATTTTCCATGTGTTGAATAATATATATATTAGGTAGTGTGAATCTCATGAGATATTTGCAAAACATTACTAAACTTATTTGAAATATTGAGTTTTAGAATAATGTAAGCCTTGGTGAGTATAAAGATGGATGTGAGATGGTCGGAGCAACAACCATTAAAATGTTGCATGCACTAGTCTAAACCATGTATGTTGGCCTACATGTGGACGAGTCATGCCATTCCCATGATAAGTGGAATATTTTCAATTGTTCATTGTAATAACTTGTTGAATATGCTTAGCTAATTGAATGTTACCTAGAGAGAGGTGTCTAGAAATTAATATCCAACTACATAGTGAATAATATTAGTGTGACTAAAAAAATCTTTAATCTATGAAACTATATTACCCCTCTTTCTCAACTCTTTGTACAAATATCTATGTTGGGAGAAAAAATTTATAATGAGGAAATTAGTGATATATAACATATATTTTAGTTCCCTCTTTGTCAAATGGTTTATAAATTGTGTCAATTCTGCATAATGTGTTAAAAATTAAGTAAAGAAAATCATTGTGTTTATCCTAAATTATGTGATAAAGAAACCTACTCTTTTCATTTTTTATTCCTACACAAAAATTAGCTCAACCCATTCCTATGAATTCTTTAATTATTTAGTTATTATTTATCTTTATAACACCCACCAACATCCATCCCTTTACTAGAGTCTTTGTCTTCATGAAAACATATTTAATTGGATTGAGTTATATCTTTAACAAAAAATATATATACATGTGTTTTTGATAAAATTTTAAGAGAAAAATAATAAAAGTAATATGCATTCATTTTTCAAATTTATTTAACTTTCAATGCAGACAATTGCATTGTTTTTAATACTTTTTATATGATCTCACTTTTAAAAAGTGTCACATAATGGCTTATCTCATGCCAAAACCTTGATAAATTAATTGTAATACAAAAGAGAATATGTCTTATAATAATTATTAGTGAAATTATAATACAAATTGTTAAAAAATGGAGCTACTATTATAATGTAACAATCTAGGATTTGTGATACAAACTATTGAAACTGCAATAAGTTATACAAGCTAACATTCGATGATCATTATAGCGTCACTAAGGAGTCCTTATCTGAACATCTCATTGCTCTAAGATGCATTTGGTTAAGAATTTGTAGGTTTTATACATGTAATATTTTTTAAATGTGATTGATCTCACAGATAGTGGAAAGACAAAGTAGGTCATCCTTGTTACTTTTAAATTCTATGTTTAACTTGATTGTATCTTTGTTATGCTACAAAGATCTTAAAATTTAGTATATTTAGTCAAATTTTTATTCAATGAATTGTTGTACTAGATGAATTGATATGCTTGATCCTCAATTTATGTTGTCTTAATAAAATATTGTCCTTGCTAAATTACTATATTTATTAAGTGTTATAGATTAGAAAATTTTGTATAAAGTTTGAGACTATCTTTGCATTGGTTGGTTGTGATATTCATGTTAGTTTGGTAGCTCATTTTATAAAATGTACCATCCTTGGGAAATAGTTATTTAAAAAAAATCTATATCAATCATGTATGAACTTGTGTGATTTAACTTTTGCTACCAAGGAATTATTGAAAAACTTTGATAATCAACTCTTTCTGATGAAAATGGAAGGGGATCATTGATGAAGAATTATAGATGATTGATGAAAAAACCTTAAATGATATCAATATGAATACAATGGATTTGGAAGATATTCATCATAGTCTATGATCTCTAGCATAAGATATGAGAAATTGTGTTGGTTTGGCCCTACCATAAGGCTCCTATCCAAGAAAATGTTAAATTTCATCTCGATGTGAAGTTTGAGAGGGGTTCCAATAATGATCATTAGTCTCTTTTCCTTTCTATAATGTTTTGTCCAATTCTTAATTCTTTGCCTCTCTATATTTGGCCTTAAGCGTTGTTTAACCATGGATAATTTTTTATTTTTTATTTTTAAAAATACTTATAATAAGTATGAAAACTTTGATTAAAAAAATGGTGAATATTATAGTGACCTAAAATAATATAAAAAATAATAAAGATGATAGTAAATAAAATTAAAATTAATTAATAAAAAATTAAAAAAAAATTACAGTATCTATGGAAAAAGAAATCAACTATTGTACAACTATGAGCTATAATTATTAAAATAATTACAAAGAAATTCAATAATTATTAAAGCTATAAAGATAACTATAAAAATATAAATAAATAATAGATAATAGATAATAAGAATATAAAAAAATAGTATAAAATAATTGTTAACAAAAACTCATTATTATAGATATTGTAGACAGAAATTTGGTTTAGGCTGCGACTTCAATATTCTTCATAATTCTTATTCTTCATGGTCATGATTAAATAATCTTAATTATTTAATTAACTCATTTAACATTAATTCTTATTGATTAAATAATCTTAATTATTTAATTAATTCATCTTAATATTAATTCTTCTATTGATTAAATAATCTTAATTATTTAATTAATTCACCATTAATTCTTATTTGTTAACATTAATTCTTATTGATTAAATAATTTAATTATTTAATTAATTCATCTTAATATTAATTCTTCTATTATTAAATAATCGAATTATTTAATTAATTCATCTTAACATTAATTCTTCTATTGATTAAATAATCTTAATTATTTATTAATTCATCTTCTATTAATTCTTCTATTAATTAAATAATATTAATTATTTAATTAATTCACTTCTCTTTATTCTATCTAATTAATTAAATAAACGCTTGTTATTTAATTATGTTACTAATTAACCTTCTTCTTGTTAAATTAAATAAATCATTATTTAATTTACTCTTTATCATATTTCAACTATAATTAAATAAATTCATAATTTATTTAATTATTCATTTAAATCCCTTCGGTTTAAAATAAATATTTATTTAATATTCTTCAAATATCGAGTCTTGAATTAAATGAATTATTAAATTCATTAATTCTATTTTAACACATTCTTCTATATTTTAGATAATTATGTGAGTTATCTAAGTATTCACTTTTACTCGACTCGACATCTAATTTAATCGTTCAGTCAACTATTGATTTAATGTCTGAGTGGCGTCTTCGAGTAATCTCTTCTTCAGATCATGCAATCCTCCAGTTTTAACTCATTTGCGTGTACATGCATATTAATTAAATATTCTTATTTAATTAATTAAGTGTTGTGCGTGCATTCGAATAGAGAGTCGTTATAATCAATCTTTATCTTTGTCATGCAAAGATATTTCTAATGTTTTCGAATGCCGAACTGAAGATTAAATCATTTATTTAATCTTTAATTCTATTTTCTAATTCGAATCACTCGTGTCAATTCTATCAGTTATCTGAATGCATGTCTAATCAATCAATCTCAACCGTCCGTTAATCTTTCAATCTTGGCCTATCATTCGAATAATCAATTTTCTATAAATTGATTTGTCATTCTTCATTCCAATCTCTCAATTTGATAACTTTTGAGAGCACTTTGTCTTGAATCTTCGATATTTTGCTAATCATTATCTTAAGCTATACTTGCACAAACTTGAAAATGGAGGGCAATTATACTACAACAAAATGGAGAAGGGCAATCGAGATAATTCATGGAAATACGTTTGAAAATTGGTGAGATAGTTCTAGTTTTAATTACGTTTTTACTTTCCCATGTTCTTTGTTGCTTAACGTATGAATTTGCATGTTAGATTTTAGTATTGTATGCATGTGTGCTTCTAACGATCTAATCTTTCTTGTTTCTATTGTGCAAAAGGCTTGTTTCATTTTCAGACGTTACAGATATTATACTCTTTAGTTTCTTATGTTAATTTATATTCTAAACAGGTCAATCTCCACATTATTTAGAAACAAGGAACAAAAGGTTTCACATTTGGGATTTTCTTTATTTTTGTTTGTTATGACTTTTTATAAACATTTAGTTAAGTATGAAAGTATCCGACATCATGGAATGAAAAATTATTAATGGTTTAAGTTGTATTCAGGGGAAAATTCTTACAAAGACACATTTTGGGATAAAGTTTTAGAATGTCTAGTGAAGAGAAAAGTGTCACTATCTTTGTTGTGCGTCGTTGTACTTGCAATAGTTAAATTGTAAATTTACAAAAAATAAAAATAATGGTCATTTTCTTGCTTTTCTAAGTTTCTACAATATGATTTTTTACTAGATAGGAAGAAACCATAGGATCAACAAGATTTGCTTTTGGACCCCTGAGGCTATTTAAAAAATAGATCCATTTTCTTAAAAATTTCTAGGACCTGAAATCTATTTTTGAACTTTCCTCTTATAACTTTCCTTTCTTTTACTTTGATGGTCTTCCTCTATTGCAGATAGTCACAAGCATTAAGCCATAAAAAATTTAACCCATATGCATGAGCAGAGGCCTTTCCTTTTGCTTAAGCTTTTGCAAGAGAACTACTTATCTAGCATAGGATGGGTTGGAATTGTAACCCTTTGTGGACATTCTCTTTGTAAGAATGAAAAAAATCATCACATCCAAAGAGAACAGAAAAGTTTAAACGGAAAGGGATGGGCGTTGCAATTGCCGATCTTCTCAGCAAAGTAAAATATGATAAATATCAAATTTAATTTGAACAGTAGAATAAAGAATTGGTGCTGTAAAGGGACTTGAAAAACTCCCCCCTTCCAAAACAGATTTCATTAGGAAATCTCGTTAGTTAACGGGAATTGAAAAATCCGAAGAGTCTTCCGTCTATCCGCTGGAGAAAAGGACTCTCAGAAAATCGGTATCCTCTAAGAACTCGTCGATCTTCTGAGAAAAGTAAAATATCAAAATTAATTGGAACAGCAGAAAATAGAATAAAGAATTAGTGTTGCCGGAGGACTTAAAAAAACTCCACCCTCCAACACAATTTTCTCGAGGAAAGCTTGTTAATTAATGTCAATTGGGAAATCTCACGACTCTTCTGTTCATCTGGCGGAGAAGAAGTCATTGAGAAAATCAGTATCCTCTAATAACTCGTCTAGCGGAAGAAAGTCCTCTATAATCGGACACTCAAAACTCTCTACCTCCTTCAGAAGTGAATCTAATAGCCCCAAATCCTGCTCCTCTAAACTTTGTTTGCTGTAGATACACAACTGCGATCCCGAACCAGAAAATGTGGCGTTACAGTCAGGCGCCTGCCAGAATTCTCCCTTGCCGAACTTGGCTGCAACATCTTGAATCTGAGCGGGAGAGAGCAAAGAGGCCGATGGAATTTCCGGCACAGAGTCGGGGAAATTAAACTTGGCTTGGGATCCTCTGAGGCAGTAAACAGCACAGTCGTAAGCACGAGCGGCCTGTTGAGGAGAATCGTAAGATCCCAACCAAATCCTGCCTTTGCCTTTCGAATTGGGAATTCTCACTTCGGAAACCCATTTCCCCCATTTTCTCATTCTCACTCCCTTGAAATGTGGTTGAGTCTTGTTTATACTATTTGGGGTTTTCTTCTCTGGCGAGGGTTTAACCATGTTCGGTAGCAGAGGGCTCCCGAGATTCGAACTCGGAACGAGCTTAAGAAGTGAAGCTTTGGCAAAAAAGTAAAGCAGTAGTGTAGCGACAAATATTTGAACCTTAGAGGAGCAAAATTGGATAAGGGATTTCTTTAAACGGATATAGAGGCTGGGGCGTATGTATATATACATAATCACATTTGTGGGGAGAGGAGGTTGAATCAATTTTATGTAGCAACTGAAAAATAAGGGACAGCTGTGTTGCCAGCTACTCACAACTCTGCATTTCGTCGTGAGAGACAAACAGAGATTAAACGCGGGGCACGAAATATGTCTGATGAGCTGGAAATTTATACGCTCTTTACAGGTAGAGGAAAAGGCCTTTACCAAACAACCTTTCTGAAAGCTTCGAGTGCACTTTTGACTATTCTTTTAAAAATAAATAAATAAATAACTTACACGGGAATTAATTACCTCGTCAATGGATGCACATTTGATTAAAATAATTTAAGAAATATGTTTTCAAAATTTCTTTATAAATGTGCATGAGGTATAATAGCACAAACTTCATTTATACTTTATTTAACATTAGTCATTATAAAAATATATATCAATTTTTTTTAATAATTTTATAAAGATATAAATAGATTTTTAGTTTTTATGAATAATATAATTAATTCAATTAAGAGTTCAAATAGATTATGAAAGATTTAAAATATAGGTATAATTTAAACAAATGTATTTAGTTGATTTTGATTGTTGATTGATAGTTGTTTTTATTATAATTTAGAATGACAATTTTTTATATATGTTGGAAGGAGAAAGATGAAATTGAACGAGATTATTCTCATAATTTGTTAGATGGATCTCACATACACATAATCAATTTTGAATGTTATGGATTTAACCTTCCACACGAACTTGCCTTATAACCTAAAAAAATGAACCAATACATTATGGACTTTTACAATTTGTGTTGCCTAAAATTCTCATCAACTATAACTATCAAGAACTAAAGTATTGAAAGATACCTTGGGGAGGTTGCCAATCACTAGGAGCAAGTTCTCTCAAGTCTTGGAAAGATTAACTTTACAAAAATAAAAATGATTGAGGATGACAATCTTTAGACATGTAGATGCTTTAAAATGATTATGTATATTTAAGTTCATTGTAGTGCTCCAATTAAAGTGTTTCTAGAATGATTTTTCTCTCTAATTCTTAGCATTTTTTGAATGATTACTAAATGATAAATGAAACACACTTCATACCTTTAAATACCACTACATAGCAATAATCATGTGAAATGTGTATCAAGTTAGCTCATGACCTAAGAATAAAATGGGTGAGAGTAGGCAAATTTTGAATTATATATATATATATATATATATATATATATATATATATATATATATATATATATATATATATATATATATATATTGGGGTTAGTTTGACAAGCATATAATATAAGGAAAATAGGGGAATAAATGTCCCTAAATAGGAGATGCAATATATGCAAAGTGTACAAGAACATGTGTAGGAATGGATTGGATAAGGTTGAATGTGTCATAATGCATGTAAATGGGGATAGATGAAAGACTAAGAAACAAACACAACTTCACACAAGATTACACCATTTGTCTATATATAATTATATTAATCCATTCTCTTAAAATATACCTAAAACTAAATGAAAATAACATAAATATACAAATTTCACCAATATAAATATTATTTTAAAATTTAAAATTGTAAAAATTCAACCTACAAAATTTTATTTTTAAAAAAATCCAAACATAACACATATACACATAATATTATAAAATTAATAATATTAATTATTTAAAAATTTAACAAGCTCACTATACAATATGTGATAAAACAAATCAAAGGATGCATCACACATCTAATACATCTAGCACATAATAAAATTACAAACATAATATTATGTATAAATATGAGAAAATAAAAATTATTAAAAGTAAATGATTATCAATGAAGATTATTTTGAATCACAATTTTAATAAGATATATATATATATATAGCTAAATTATATTTAAATTAATCAAAAAATTAAATTTATAAATATTATGATTTATAAGATATTATATGTATTGAAAGTCTTAAAATTATTTGTGTTTTTTTTAGTTTATGAGAGTGATCTATTATATTTATGAAATAGTAAAAAACTATTGATATGAAATTTATCTTCTCAAGTGTTTTCAAGTACACTTTCCAAGTGTTAAATAATGTATATATTGGGTAGTGTGAATCTCATGATATTTGAAAATGTTATTGTACTTATTTGAAATGTTGATGTTTAGAATAATGTATGTCTCGGTGAATACAAAGATGGATGTGAGATGGTTGGAGCAGCAACCACAAAAATGTTGCATGCACTAGTCCAAACCACATGTTGGTCTACATGTGGATGAGTCATTCCATTCACGCGGTAAATGAAAGATTTTCAACTGTTCATTATTATAGCTTGTTGAAGATGCTTAGCTATGAAATGTGGCCTAGAGAGAGAGGTGCCCAAACATTAATATTCAACTACATAGTGAAAAATATTAATGTGACTAAATAATTCTTAAGCTATGAAACAATATATCACCTCTTTCTTAACTCTTCCTACAAATATCTATGTTGGTAGAAACATTTTCTAATGAGGAAAACATTGATATGCAACATATCTTTTAGTCATCTCTTTGTCAAAAGGGTTTCTAAATCATGCCAATCCTAAGTTAAATCATGTGCTAAAAATTTAGTAAAGGAAACCATTGTGCTTATCCTAAATTGTGTGACAAGTAAACCTACTCTTTTCATTTTTGTTCCTACACAAAAAGTTACATCAAGCCATTCCTATGAGTTCTTTTTTATCCTTTATATTTGTCATCCACTAATATCAATCCCGTTAGTAGAGTCTATTTCTTCATGAAAACATATTTAATTGGATCGAGTTACTTCCTTAACAAAAAAATTATATCAATACATGTATATTTGATAATAAAAAAAATGAGAAAAATAACAAAAGCAATATGCACTTGTTTTAACAAGTGTCACATTTAATGGCTATCTCGTGCCAAAATATTAATAAAGTAATTCTAGTGCAAAATAAATTTTTAATAATAATTACTAGTGAAATTATATTGCAATTATTTGAAAAGTATAACTACTATTATAGTGTAACAATTTAGGAATTATGATATGAAGTATTAGAAAGTGCAATAAATTATAAAATATAACATCTCATGATTTCCTTGCTCTAAGAGGAATTTGGTTAAGAATTTGTACGTTTTATATATACTATTACTAATTAAATGTCATTGATCTCGCTAATAGTGGTGATACATCAATTCATCCTTGGTACTTTTGAAGTTTATTAAATTTAACTTAATTTTATCCTTTTTTTTATTATATGGGAAAAACAGGTTTTGAAGGGACCTGAAACCCTTTACAACACTTAAGGTACAAAATGTTGCTCTAGAGATACTACGATAAAACACCAGCAAAAACCCAAAACCCAAAACATCAAAAGATACAAAATGTTGCTTGAAAGATAAAACAATAAACTATCAGCAACACCCAACAGCAACAAAATGACAAAGCAACAAGAAAGAAACTGAGACCCAGGAGTAGAAAAGCACACAACAAATAGACAAACTGACAAACAAGACACTATTTCATACTGCTTAAGGTGTTGGCCACCTCAAGCTCCTAGATCTTATACATGTCAATCATGTCCAACAACTCTTTTTTCTTAGCTTCAAAGGACTTCTACCAGTTAGTTGTCCCTCTAGTAGCAGGGCCTTTACCATTATCTTTCGCACCTTTTTTCCCTTTACCTTTGGCCAAGTGTTCCTTCTCCATTAGCTCAGAAAAATATAGTTGGTCCTCTCTAAGCTCACTAATTTTACGAAACAGGACTTCCAAAGAGTTTGCACTAATTTATATTTGTTTTTTATTAGATAACCAGGGAAGGGCCTTGATCCTATAGTTACAGTAACAGATCAAAAAGGAGTAGAGAGAGGTGGGAATAAACACCACCAACTAACCAAAAAGCAACATCAGATTTGGCATGCAGGCCAACATTTAAAAGCATAACCATTGTCTAACCATTATCAATAAAAAACATAAAGTTTTTACTAGCATACTTCAATCTACAAAGACCATTAAAATTAAATCGACAGTATTCCAAGTGGTATTCCACCATAACCTATAGAATTTAACAAAATAGTCCCAAATATGATTAAAAGACAAAAAACCCATTATGTTTTGGAGACTTTAAAATTTATTGTATTTAGTCAAATTGTTATTCAATGAATTGTTGTACTAGATGAATTGATGTGCTTGATGTTCAATTTTGTGTTGTCTCAATAAAATATTATCCTTGTTAAATTGTTATATTTATTTAAATATTGTAGATTATAATACTAGATAAAGTTTTCAATTAAAATTTTCGATCATTTCTATAATTATTGTGTATTAATTTCTAATCTTTCTACATTCTTTAAAATAAATATTATTCTTCTTTATTTATTTTATTTTTATATTGTCTACATTATTTATGTTAGCTATATTAATGACTCTTTTAAAAAATTAACCCTATATAATATAACACAATAAAACTATATGAGATTAATAGCTGGTATTATTAAATATCTCATATAATTTCATTATTATCAATTTATATGGCTAATTTTAAAAAGAGTCATTGATATAGTTAACATAAATAGTATAGATATTATTAAAAAATAATTTATAATTATAGTTCATGCAAGTCCTAGGGGTGGAAGTGCCTAACTAGGGTGTGAAAATAACATGGAAAATGTCAACAACCAAGTTCCAAAGTCTATGGTGACAACAACAAATATAGAATAAATCCTATCAAAATTGAGCCATTAATTGGACTCATCAAGTAGGTCATCAGGATGTCAAGGAGACATCTGAACAGCTCTCACCGACGACCATCAGTCATGCTGATTAAAACCCTTGATGATGTCACCTATCCACTTCATCGCCATGTCACTGCACTATAATCCACAACAAGGATGTGGAATACCGTTCACTCAATCTCATCACACCATGTGTCTGCTTGGTCATATTCTATCATCGCATACCCCAGTTGGGTCCCACCAAGACTTTGCACCAAGCACCATCCGATCTCCAAGGATCAATCTTCACCATTCCTCGCTAGCCCTGCGAGTCTTGATCAAGTCAGGCACTGAATTCTTAGTGGGGTATGTGGGCTAATGCCACTTGTCAACATGACATCACCTTCCACTAACTTCATATGTCGCCTTTGAAAGTCCAACCAGACATCAAGGGTCATCATTTATCTATCGTGGATTAATCTCCATTGTTCACTATTGCCAACAGTTCATGGCATATGTCACCTTCCACTATTTGGTCCCACCATTGCTATTATACTCACCCATTGCACATCACTAAGTTGCTAGAAATTTGAACTTAAGAACCTCTAGTCGAAGGTTGTGAAGTTCTAAAAAACTGTGACACGCCGACAAAGATCTCCTTACTCCTTATGACTCCATCAAAAAGAGTCCTTCGAGACTCCTACCAAGCTGATGGAAATGTATAACCTTAAAGCACTAAGCAAAGGGGCCAGTCACCTCCACAGGATGAATGACATAAGTTATTACTTATGTGACCTGCAACTTGCAATACCAAGTCACCGACAAAATATAAACTATTTGAACATTGTGACTATAAACTCTTGCACACATAGGGTTTAACTGATAAACCCTAGATCAAGAACATGAACAAATGAATTCAAACATCTACATTGACATCAAGACCTACACAATACCTTTCTAAAAAGTTCTCAAGAAACCTAGTTCAAATCTTCCATCTAATTTTCCATCAGATCCACTACCCTCCCACACATCCTTTGTCATTATGCTAGCCAACAATCTCCCTTGCATGATTTGAACTTTTGACATCAATGACAACATCGTAGCATATGCATTCACAATTCTCTTGTAACTCCATGAAAACAGTGTAGCATATGCATTCACCAACAACCAGTACCCATGCTTCCATTCACTACAAACCATGTCTCCTTGACATCAATGACACTTTCCATTAATGCTATCACCTTCACTTGCATGAGCAACTCCATTTCATCATTGATCTTCTTTCATCATTCCAACACTTTACCTTGCATGATTTACCCTTTTGACATCAATGACAACAATATGCTAACATCACTTCCAAGTAAGAACTTGGAAAGACAAATGCAATGCAAGATGAAATGCTAAACCTCAAGATGATACAATGACTTACAAAATGACCTAGAAAAGCATGTAAAATAGAATGACAAGTTGTAAGATGAAATGTGTGCACTTGGGAATCTAAAGATGATTGGAAGGAGGTCTGAAATGCTGGGAATTCTAAATTTAATACTGAGTGGGACTCATTCGCCAAGTTGGGTGAATCAGTCCAAAATTTGAGTTTCTGTTTAGAAATGAGAATCTGGCAAATGGGTATTTGAATATGAAAAAATATGAATTTTGACCAAAACTAGGACTCATTCGCCAAAAGTGGTGAATTAGTTCAGTTAGGTTTTTTTGAAACTTCAAGGTCTGGATCTGCTCTCCTTAGTGTGCTCAATTTGCTTCTTCAGGTTTTCAGATCCGAATCTCTGTAAATCAACCTGTAGGTGTCTTCCATTGTTCTTCAATGCTTAATGAAAATTTTGACAACTTTAGGTATTTTGAAAACTTTCTCCAAACTAACTCCTAAATATATCTTCAATCTAAACCTACAAATCACACACTACAAAGAGGGAAAAATGTTGTTTTGTTAGTGGAAAGGGGTTTGCCTTGGTCAAACCCCGTTTCAGTAATCAAACCTTGAAATGAAATGAAATAGGAATGGTGAATGATGAATGAACAAAATATGATGTTATAACTGACCAAACCCTAGCAATCAAGTGTTGCAAACATGTATGAGATGGCTCCAATGGATTTGGATCTTGACTCTTGCTTGAATAGGATAGATCTTGAATGAAATGCTAGCTTGAATCACAAAACTCTACATCACAATTGTTAGCTAAAAAAAAAACATGATGCATGAAATCTTTGACATGATGCTTGATGCTTGAATAATACTCTAAAATGCTTGATAATCAGCCCTTGAAGACACTTGAATTCTCTTGTGAATGCTTGAATGCTCTTGTGAACTCAAACTTGATATTAGGAATGTTCTCACAAAAGTCTTAGGTGAAAATGAGTGAAAGATCACTGTATTTATACTTAATTATGCAAGAATTCCCGAAATTAAAACATGACAAACTGACATCAAATCTAGGAGGATAAAATCCTACCAAAATTTTGAATTAATTTTGAATTTGGGCCACATGAGACTCATTTTCCCAAGGTGGCGAATGAGTCCCATTAGGCATAATTTTTGGGATCAATTTTTAAAATGCTTAGAAAGGTGTGAAACCAGGTTCGAGACCCAAAAAACTATGTGGGACTCATTCGCCCAAGGTTGCAAATGAGTCCCAGATCACTAAATTTGGTCCACACAAGTTGAAAACACCTAAATCATGATTGGATGTTGATTTGTGTCAAGATTAACCTCGAAAAGATGCATTAAATGAGGCTTGTAGATGCAAAATAAGGCTAATTAAAGCATAAAGAAGCCCATATATTAATGGCAATCCTAGAAAAGTGTGAAAGTGTGTTACAACACTTCACAACACTTTAAAATAAGGCATGATTAAGGTTAAAAAGAGATGTATTAGGTGTAATTAATTAATAAAACCTCACAAAAGTGTGAAAGTGTGTTAAAACACTTCACAACACTTAAGCAAGATACCATTCATGTTCATTAGTTCACAAGGGCCCAAAACCTAATGTGACTATGTTAAACACATTACAACACTATGTCAAGGCATTATTAGGCTCAATTTTACAAGGAGGGCCCACACAAATGTGGAAATGTTACCAATGACATTTTTCGACACTACATTTAGCCCCCACTTTAGTAAGAGGATGAACTTGCTTCAAACTCACACTAAAGTAGAAAAACTCACTTCAAGAGGGGTCCAAACGCACTGATGCTAGTAAGATGGGATAACAACGACCAAGAGGGGTGATCAAGCCCCCAAGATCAAGATCCCATGACAAACCAACATAGGCACAAAAGAACACACATGAAAATGATAAAGAGAATCATAAAGGCACAATCATACACTTCCAAAGACACAAGAAAAAAAGTAAAATAAAATAAAAGAGTCGGATCAAGCTTCAACTGTTTGTCCATCGCGATGTGGATTAGATCTAGGTTATTTTTTCAAAAAAAATGCAAGCTCACTCTGAGGTAATGGAACTTCAAGATGTCCACTAGGTGAGGATCCGAAAGAGGTTAGACACATACACACATGGATGGTATGCACTCACACTCACACACGAGTGGCTAAGGGAAATTCATGCCTTGGTCAAGCTTCCTATCAAACCATTACAAAGTTATATCTCCTGATAACTTTAATAAGGTGCCATGCAAAATGATTTTCAAGCTTCATGAGGCAAACAAAACTTTGTATTCTTGGACCTCATGAACAATGAACTTCAAACATCAATAGGCAAGAAAAGCTTCATATGCTTGGAACTTGTGAACAAAAAGGATGGCTCTACATGCATGCAAGGTGTATTATGCAAAGTGCCCATATAACTGAAAATGTGAATGTAACAATAAGGAATGTTCAAGGGAGTCTTGCTTAGTTCATATGAGGTCTTAAATTAGGGAACATTGTGCCTAATGTCTCCAAGAGGGGACCAATCAAAGAATAGAAGATCCACAACATAGGGGATGCAGTGTGTTGCATCAAGCCACTAAGAGGAATATAATATGTTGAGAGAGATCAAAATTTTGAAGGACATCACACCCAATGTCAACCACAAAGCGAAAAACACATCATATGAAATAAGAAGACTACACAAACCATGAAGAAGAAAAATTCAAAAGAATAATGTTAATGTATGCATGTCAATGTATGCCCCCAATTTAATGAAATTTATAAACACCATACTGTGAGCAATTACTTTAAAGTAGTGAATAATCAATCACTCCTAGCAATAAGGAAGACATGATAGCTAACTTGGAAATCCCTATGCCAAGTCATATGTTTCCAAGTAAAACTACATCATGCAAAAAGGAAAAGAGATGGGTTGCCCCCAAAAATGGAAATCCAAACACATAAGGGATCTATGGATTTTGGGTCAGTATGTTCTTGCTGTAATAATTTTAAGAGAGCTCAAAACTATCATCATTCCCCAAATACATAGAACTGGAAGAATGACACAAAGAGGGTGAAAACAAAGGAAAAGAAACCTTTCAGGTCAACATGGAAGAGACATGAATGTCTCGACGCCTTGCGTTGTCCGCTAAAGGAAAACACAAGACAAAAGAAAAGATAAAGGAAAATCTTTTGGGTCAACATGGAAGAGACATGAATGTCTGACGCCTTGTGTCATCCCCAAAAGGAAAACACGAGACAAATAAAAGATAAAAGGCTCAAAGATAAATGATTTATGACATAGAGAGGAATGAAAGGTACAAATAGAGGAATTCCACAAAGAGAGATACACCAAATAGAATACCATGAGGGATCACATTACACACTTGCAATCATGCAAAAGAGAATGAAAGAAATAATGTAAAAGGCTGGTAAGGAACATGCAAGTCAACCTAGCTAAACGGACAACAACAAATGCACTACTATGACAAGGCTATCTATTTCTTGCCCTGACTATGTGTAGGACAAGAATGAGCCAAGGTGAGTTGTAATGCGCCATCTTATAACCTAAGGAATGTTGCAATTGTGTAAAAAAATGAAACAATTTTTTTTTAAAGTAATATTATTAAGTTAATTAGTTGCATACATTCATTAAGTTAGGCAACGTTACACTACTTGAGTTTTCCATAGACGACTTTAGTATTTCGCATTGCTTATATTTAATTAATCATAAACATTAAAAATAAACATTGCATAACATTGAATTCCATTCATGAAAGTATAAAGTACAAATATAGTTCTTACATTACATATGAAAAGATATTACAATACTCATTCATCCGATGAGGTAGATCAAATAATAGTTACAATTACATTTTACAATGTTCACCCCATAATCAATTGAGGGAAGTTTCACAATACAAGTTTTCAAATAATGCAATAAAGAAAGTACACATATGTATCCAAGTAATGAAGCTCTCCATCCATGAAGCTCTCGTTGCATGATCATAACTGGGGACCCAATGGAGTAAGGTGCACGCTCCACCCAACCATGTGGTACCCGTAGGTCCACCCCCCATGCTAGGAGATAGTAATATGGTTACCTAGACATAATCTACTAACCCTAGACACAAGTACATAACTAACTGATGGTTACATTGCTTCCAGATTTAAGACAATCGAATGTACTAAGTACACAAGGTAACTGTTATTTTAGGTGGAGTGTCATCACAACATTGCAAAGGTTACCCTGGTGTTTCTTCCTAGTTTTGGCCCCCAACTTGGGTTACCCTAGCAACCTCTTACGAAACCCGGCCCCGTTTGCAAACTATTGCGGAATCGAATGTCTTTTAAAGTAACAAGACATCAATTTTCCATTCCAGGCCTTCTCATCTTATACTCAAGACTGAACTAGCTCAAGAGTCCATAAGTGAGGCATAATCATCTTATTAAGGATTTTAATCTAACTACTATGTTATTTAGTTATCACTGACTTACTAACTCTTTGTAAGTTACCCTGACACCACTTTGTGTGTCGGCCCTCACATAGAGCCACTCCCCTAAACATAACAAAGGAATTCTAATTTTTCCTGACTAAGGTTTACAAGGTGCACAAATTTCAATCACAAAATAACAAATGACTCACAACGGTCATTAAATCTTTTATTCATAAACCAGGTATCAATACACCATATTCTAACACGTGCACAACCCTAGTCAACTCAAGAAATACATTTGAACAATAACATCACCCTTTCTATACAATTCGTTCTGGAAGACTTATACATCTAAGACTTTCCCAATTTGCCCAATAAGAAACACATTTTAAAGCAAGTCAGGAAAATTACACATCTACTATTCGGATTTACTAAATCCAGTCATTCATTAACTTGAAGTAAAAATAATTAATCAACTAAAATATACTTATCTTCATTCAATATGAAAACCAAACTAATGTTCACCCAATACCATAAACGTGCCTTAAAATGAAATTTTGATTTCTCTTTTCATTATTAAAATAACTATATAAGATTTTCATATTCTAATAAACAATATAATATATATTTAAATAAATAAACATTCTATTCATTTTAATTGAATATCTATTTAAATATATATAAATATATTCTATTATCTAATAGTAATTTTCAACATAATATTTTAAACAATTAAAAAAAAACTCTTATATAATATATATATATATATAACTATATATATATATATATTTATAAATTATTTTAAAACTTAAAACCAAATATAAACATATTCACACAAAATTTATAATACAAAATTATTTTTATGGCAGGTTGCTTACACCAACCCCCATGGAGGGGGTTAATACTGCAGCAGCCACCGAGTCACTCTCACTGCATCTAAGTGCTACCCCACACAAAATGGGTTTGTTGACAAGGCCTTGGAGGTATTTTTGAAAAATGTAGTTGGTAGGTGTAAAGCTAGATTTTGCAATCTTTGTTAGCATCCTTCATGCTTGTGCCAAAATGGGAGCTTTGAAGCAGGGTATGGCTATTCATCAATTTGTTTACTTACACATATTTACCAGAAGTTTGTTGCAAAATAATCTCTACAATATTTTGGTGTGGTAAACTTTCTTCTATAACTTATTTGAGAAATTGTAATTCAACTTGTGCTAGTTATGGTAAAGTTTCTTCTATAACTTGTATCCATTGGTAGCAAAGCTTGTCCGCACCACATGATTAAACCTGGAAATCCAAGTTTGTAGGTAAATAACCATATTAAAAGCTTTTACTATGCATTACTTGTAGTGTGATAAGTGTCAGCTAAGCTTTGCTAATTTTGTTACAAGTGCATAGTTGAGTTGACTTGATTGTTTAAAGTGCTAGGATGATGGTTTACCTTTGTGTAAAATTTTCTAAAGCCTTTTCAACAAACATATTTTTAACATGTTTCTCAGTTTCAGGAATCTGAAGGACCTTAGTAAGGATTTAAATATCCCTTTTTGATGATTCTTGGTCCTATTGTTGTTTAAGTTTTTTTCCTCCCATACTTCCAATTTGTGGTGAAAATTTCCTTGCAATGGCCTAGTTGTAACATCTGATAGCTATCACTAGAGGAGTATGAACTGTTTGGTTTGTGCAATTAAAATTAAAAATGTACATCAACTTATTCTGATGCATTTTATTTATTTATAAGAGGGTAATATTGCAAATAAATTGTATGATATCAATAATGATTAGAGGATGAGAAGCCAATTATAATTTATATGTGACAATGAACCATCTCAAAGACACTATTATAGTGACAAGGAAATAAGATGTTGAGTGAAAAATATGGTTGGTTTGAAGCTACAATCTATGAAGACCCTATTTGCACTTCATTCCAAACCAAAAATATTTTTGCAAAAATGGAATATGGGAGTTACAAACTATGGAATCCATGATCTGTTCAATTCCTTGAAGAAATCTTAAGCATTGGTCCAATTTCAAATATGTAATATACTGTTCATTTATGTATTGCTAATATCAATTTGCATTGTGAATGGCAGCTGGGTGTAGATATTTTGAAATTAAATATTCCTGCTTCCATCATGTTTTCTTGCTTTATGAAACTCTATTTTCATGTTGGTGTTTGGGTTGCTAGACTTTTTAGTTATCGTGGCTTTCCTCTATTGTAGTGTTAATGTATTTTTTAGTCCTCTAGAGGACATAATGATGACAATTGGAATGCACACAATAGCATATATTTTTGTAATTGTTCTAGGCGGATCATTGGCTTGAAATATGTATGTCTCACTACTTGAATTTGTCTTATAATAGTTTTCCAAATTTATAACTATACAACAAAATTGTTCCTTTGATTCATCATGCTTTTGGATCTTTACTCCTTGCATGTGTTGTAGGAAGTTGCCTATGAAAAGAGCCAAAATTACAAGGAGGGAAAAATCATCTTGGAACGATAAAGCACATGTTTTTTTAAAAATTGAGTGGTCTAGTGCTTATGGAAGGCTTTTTAATATTTTTCTTTAGAAAATAACTTTGAGGTAGGAAAATTGTGTGCCCAATTCAACCATTGCCATTAGCTGGAATTTTGGATAGGAAACCCCAATGATGGGGATGGCATGAACTTCTTGGCTGACACACCTATAGTTGGTAGTGATGAGATGATATTTAATTACAGGTAGACATGGTAGTTTATTTTTCCTATTGTCTATAACATGCCAGTACAAGCATTAATTGAAGAGTAGGCACAATTAGTGTAAAGAAACAATGGGTTCCAATATTTATGCTTTCCGTCAAATATGGGTGGTGAACCCTATTTTGTTTATCATTGATTTCTTAACCTAGAATACTGCCACTGTTGTTTTAAGAATTTAAACACTAATTTCAAAAAATTGTATATCTAAGAATCTCATTCATTCTAATTTACAATTGTGTCTTGGATGTTTTTTGCTTGTCTATCCATGATAGAAAAAAACAATACTGTTGATTTCTAAATAAGACTTGGTGGACTTGGTAGGATTTTTCATGCATACCTTTAAATTAATAAAAAATTCCTTACAAGATCTATCATTGAAACCTAAGTGAACATGGGTTTAAAAGCGAAGCAACAATAGTATGTGAAATGGGTACTAGAGATTTGAGGGGTAGTTAAGCCATCACTGGTATAGACTATAGGACTATGGGTGTGTTGGGGCCTAAAATTATGCAACATAAGTTAAATACTTAGTTAATAGGCAATGCAGTGTATAGTTTGCAAGATGTCTACATGGACGAGTCTAAAATGGGTAATCATGGGTGTGTAGTAAGTCAAATCTGTTGGGCCAAATCAATTTGTTGACTAAGATAGAGTGAAATTTAGGCAGATACCTTGAACATTCCTAAAAGTGTTGCTACTTTGGTTAGTCTTCTAGCAGTACCTATGTATTCTCTTGTAACACTTTTGAATGAGTCATAATCATGTAAAATAAAATTAATCACTACAAGAATTGAACAACAAAGAACCATTCCCACATCATACAACACATAAATTTCATCAAAGGCAACATAATCAACATCAAGTGCTACAAAGGTCAACATATAAACAACAAGAATTAAGGAGAGCAAAAATCAATAGTTCCATGTGGGAAAAAAGTAAAGGAAAACCTAGTTTGAATTTGAAGCTATGAAATTTTCAAACATTTTGTTGATTCTCAATTGATCCATAATTGACTTAGTTATATTCCATAGCTAATTCATCAACTAGTGCCTTTAATTATGTACAATTGTCTTGTTAAATTATGCTATCTGAAATGATCTATAATTAAACATAGATATCCCTTGGCTAATTCATCAACCATTATCATAATGAATTATGCTTTTTCTTTTCATTATATCTCATATTTTTCTAGAATGCTATGGTCTATAACTTTCTTGCACACTCTTCTACATTGTCTTAGGATAATAAAGTGAGTTTATTATTTAATAACTAGAGATAAAGTGATGAGGAGTCTTTACCCTTAAATGGTGGAGTATTAATTTTTTCATCACTTTATTTAATATTGGTGGTGAGTGGTGGTCAATTCCTATTAGTTGATTTCCCACCTCCATCATCTCTTTAGTTCTATATAAACTTACTACTTAGCTTGTATTTTCACATTCTTGTATATTCTTACATACTCTTGCATACTTTGGCATACATGTACATTGATACATATAGTCATGATTCTACATATTTTCTTTGAGCTCCTAATACAATTTGGCATCTTGATATTTTCACATCTCTTGGAATTTTGGGTCCATAATTATGTTGTTTCATTTATAGTTTTATAGCTTATCTCTCTCATAGAAAGATCTTGGTTATTCATCTATTTCAGATTTCTAATAGGGTCGAGGCCTTTCCTTTTTCTTTAGATTTTACTAGATAACTCTTTGGTAGTGGATAAGAGAGAGTTGTAACCATTTGTGGGAATTATCTATGCAAGTTCCCATAAGCATGAAAAAGAAACAATGAAAGGGAAGGTCTTCGCAATCTATTTGTTCGATCCATTGGGTGTTTCCAAATTTAATCTCTAGAGAGTTAGGTAAATGCTTATTAAAAGAAATTTCAACACAAATATGAGTGTAAGTAGTTACCCTCCTAAGTAATGTGAGGTGAGAGGAACTCATGGGTTTCTTAAAGAACACAACTGTAATGGACTGAAGGACATCAAATATCTAAAACTCCATGGGTAGTTGAACATGATGGATCCAACTAGAAAATCATGAGGGGAGCTTTTATACAATATCAAATCCCACGTGCTAGGGTTTGATAAATAAACCCACTTGCATGTAAAAATAAGGAGCTCACTTAAAGGTCGTATTTCAATCAAATATTATAGAAGAAACTAGAAAAAATATTAAGTCACAACCAACCTCCATGTCCCCTTGGGTTGCCAAGTTTAACAAGCTTATGTCTCTAGGAAGATCAATACGATTTTGATGCCCATAAGCTTACATATTAGAGCATGCTTTGAGAGATATAGCATATTATCAACAATCAAGTTTGGATTGATGGTAAGAATTGGTCAATACTCACTCTTTTTGAAATGACCATCAAATCATAGGCATTTTTGATATTTTGGTTGGATTTGAAGTCATTCATGGCCGAAAACAATAAATTGATAGCATTTTCATGAGTAAAGGTTGTAGGTTCATTAGCCCAAACATACTCTTTGAAAAAAAGGGGAAGGGGCTCCTCTAGGTCCCATCCAAATGTATCCATAGGTATCAAAATTATAGGGGTGATTATATTGGTAATAAAAATCCAAGCTATAAAGAGCCCTTCTTGTCCATCTTTTTCACCTATCACGGACCTAAAAACTAGTACAAAACATGCAAAAAATGCCTCAAATTCAAACCTCATGAAGCAAAGTTGTTGTCCTAAAGAGGGAGGCACAACAACAATTATGATTTCCTAAAATCCTAGCTCTTGAGCTAATTTTGCACTAG
>VDFB02254593.1:0-129967 GCA_007258455.2 Sequoia sempervirens
ACATTGTCTTAGGATAATAAAGTGAGTTTATTATTTAATAACTAGAGATAAAGTGATGAGGAGTCTTTACCCTTAAATGGTGGAGTATTAATTTTTTCATCACTTTATTTAATATTGGTGGTGAGTGGTGGTCAATTCCTATTAGTTGATTTCCCACCTCCATCATCTCTTTAGTTCTATATAAACTTACTATTTATCTTGTATTTTCACATTCTTGTATATTCTTACATACTCTTGCATACATTGGCATACATGTACATTGATCCATATAGTCATGATTCTACATATTTTCTTTGAGCTCCTAATACAATTTGGCATCTTGATATTTTCACATCTCTTGGAATTTTGGGTCCATAATTATGTTGTTTCATTTATAGTTTTATAGCTTATCTCTCTCATAGAAAGATCTTGGTTATTCATCTATTTCAGATTTCTAATAGGGTCGAGGCCTTTCCTTTTTCTTTAGATTTTACTAGATAACTCTTTGGTAGTGGATAAGAGAGAGTTGTAACCATTTGTGGGAATTATCTATGCAAGTTCCCATAAGCATGAAAAAGAAACAATGAAAGGGAAGGTCTTCGCAATCTATTTGTTCGATCCATTGGGTGTTTCCAAATTTAATCTCTAGAGAGTTAGGTAAATGCTTATTAAAAGAAATTTCAACACAAATATGAGTGTAAGTAGTTACCCTCCTAAGTAATGTGAGGTGAGAGGAACTCATGGGTTTCTTAAAGAACACAACTGTAATGGACTGAAGGACATCAAATATCTAAAACTCCATGGGTAGTTGAACATGATGGATCCAACTAGAAAATCATGAGGGGAGCTTTTATACAATATCAAATCCCACGTGCTAGGGTTTGATAAATAAACCCACTTGCATGTAAAAATAAGGAGCTCACTTAAAGGTCGTATTTCAATCAAATATTATAGAAGAAACTAGAAAAAATATTAAGTCACAACCAACCTCCATGTCCCCTTGGGTTGCCAAGTTTAACAAGCTTATGTCTCTAGGAAGATCAATACGATTTTGATGCCCATAAGCTTACATATTAGAGCATGCTTTGAGAGATATAGCATATTATCAACAATCAAGTTTGGATTGATGGTAAGAATTGGTCAATACTCACTCTTTTTGAAATGACCATCAAATCATAGGCATTTTTGATATTTTGGTTGGATTTGAAGTCATTCATGGCCGAAAACAATAAATTGATAGCATTTTCATGAGTAAAGGTTGTAGGTTCATTAGCCCAAACATACTCTTTGAAAAAAAGGGGAAGGGGCTCCTCTAGGTCCCATCCAAATGTATCCATAGGTATCAAAATTATAGGGGTGATTATATTGGTAATAAAAATCCAAGCTATAAAGAGCCCTTCTTGTCCATCTTTTTCACCTATCACGGACCTAAAAACTAGTACAAAACATGCAAAAAATGCCTCAAATTCAAACCTCATGAAGCAAAGTTGTTGTCCTAAAGAGGGAGGCACAACAACAATTATGATTTCCTAAAATCCTAGCTCTTGAGCTAATTTTGCACTAGTGTTGGTGGGGCACTCTTCCCTCTAAGGTTTAGCTTTAAATTCATTTTTCCATTTTTTCTCCTTTTATATTTCTATTCTTTGATAGTTATGTTTTTTACATGTCAATAATACTTATTATTATTAGTTGATAGGCTATATTATGGGTTGGGTATCAACTGAAAACAAGTCTCACTTATGAAGTAGTTTACCCTTAAATAATTTTTTGGTTGTTGTTTGGTGTTAAATGGTAGTTGTCTCCAATGGACTATATTTTGTATCAACTTTCACTTGGAATGCTTTCTCACATTTTTTGAAGGGAAAATTGATATATTTTTCTTAGCAATTCACTCCACATGTCTATCACATTCAAACAGTAGAACTATACATTAAATATGCACAGTAGTATTGGAGTAAATGCAAATCAACCTTGGTAAATATTTGATTTAGTTTGATATGTTTTTAGATATTTTATTTACTTTTTAATTTTTTCTTTTAATGCAAGCTTTGTAGCTAGAAAATGTGTCACCACCCAAAATGTATCTAAATACACTAAATAATGTACATAAAATTATAACGTGGTTGCAACAAATTAATCCATAGCAATTTGAAGTATTAAAGAGAAATATAGATAGTACAAATATCAACAACATTATTTACTATTTTCCTACTATGTACAATATTTGTTTCATTTTTTTTAGCATGCTCAAAATGTAACATGGCATATATGTTATATTTCCAATCGTTTGTCAGTCAAGTAGCACTATAGTAGCTATTATTTTAAACCATTTTAAAGCTTTACATAAGCAAAAAAGGACATCATTTGATAATGATCTTCAGGTGCCTATGTTTTGAACATGTAGAAATAAAGAGTTTTAGGTTATGATCATCACTTGTTTTTTGATGTTAGTCATCAATTTTGGTTATAGTAAAATTTTGATTTATGGATTCTCTTGGGCTTTATTGAAGCTAGGTTTAGGAAATATAATTATTCATATTTATCTTAGATTTTTTGGAGTTTATGTTTGGGTAGATGCATTTTAGAGAATGTGTACTTTTTTCTATCAATCTTTATCAAATTTTATGGGCCATATACATTCATTGTTTGAAGGTTAATCATTGGTCTAAAAGGTATTTTGGAATATTTGCTATGTTATGCACATGGAATATATATAATCTAAGGTTTTATAGGAAATAATATTTTACTAAATATACTTAAGGATATCTAGTTGAATATAAGAGATATATATCCTTCATGGAAGAGCTCATCATTGCAATCATCGTATCCCAACAAGTGGTATGTTTGATATAGATCCAAGATAAGAAAAATTTCCAAAGAAAGAGCCAAAACCTTCCACAGGTAGAGGAGGGTTTATTTCTTAAGGATCTAATTAATTGTCTTCTTAATATTTCATGCTTGGAAGACTAGGTGCTCTCTACATGTTATCTATTATATTACTTATTTTCATCCAAAGTGCATCTAAAGGACACCCTAGATAAATAGTGGCTTCAATCAAAGGCAAATCAAGCCAGAGTTTCCCCCATGTCAACATTGCATATCCATGATAAGATAAAAAATCTAGTAGAGAGTAGCTTGGAAAATTCAATTGCTCACACTCGCAAACAACATAAAGTTGAGGTTCCAATGGTAGTAAATCGCCCGCAAATGGACATGGCAAAGCACCACAAGTGTCATCACAAGGTCTTGATGGATTATCCAAACTCTCCAAGGAGAGGAGAAGATGATGAATGTATGAGATCAACTCAATCCTAATTCATTAGCATTTCATAATTTAATATTTGTTTCATCTCCCCTTATGTTATATGGTTTTTAGATAGATGATTTTATAAGGAAATTATGCTCTCTAAGTAGGGAATTTATGTATTTTTATGGTTGTTTTTGTTTAGCCTTTACAAGGTGAGTATGCTGTATAAGCAGGTGCAAAGTTTCTAATGTGTCAATGAAGGTCAATTGTGAAAATAATAGGTGATGAGAACAAGGAAATCATATCGAGTGTGGAGCATACTACTGAGCCAAATGTGGGAGGCATGTAAGTACCAAGTGTCTGCTCATTGTTAAGAGATTTGTTAACAATAAATGAGTCTACGTCATGGTTTATAGACTTAGTGTGGTGAATGTGGTTTTGTTTGCTACTACAATTTAATGGAGGTGTATGTAGAAATTCCAAACCTTGGAGAGCTTCTCTTTCAATATCAATTAATTAGGCTTGTTTTGTGAATACATTCTAAATCTTTGTTCAATATTTCTTTTGTTTATGAAAAATTTGAATAGGGGGACTAATAAGAAGAAGTTATCTTATTTTATTAAAAAATCTAATATACATTATGAATAAATATACATAATGAAGCTGTGCAAAAAACTGAGCCACCTTCTTTTTGTGCCCTCTCATTCTAAGCCTAACCTTAAAATTAAAAGCAAAGTGTGAATATTGAACAACAATATATGTTGGTAAGGTTGGTTCCATGTGGTGAATAATGACTATAGTCACTGAGAAATGTATGCAATTAGCGGAGCTTAGGCCCCACCATCAACAACTAGGGTAACAAATAACCAGCCCTCAAAAACCCTTTTGCCAAGGAGATAAAAACCTACCACTAAGAAATGTATGCAATTAACGGAAGCTTAAGTCCAAGCATCAACAATTAGGGTTAACGGAAGCTTAAGTCCAACCATCAACAACTAGGGTAACAGATAATTGACCCTGAAAAACTCTTTTGCCAAGGTTAAAAATCTGTGTTTCATGATCAATATATATATATATATACACTAAGATTGTATACACAAAAAATACTATTCCATATTGTAAATTAAATTAATGTCTTATATATGTATCAAATTGTAATTTATAACGCATTAAATATATGTATTCTCTATCAAACATAATCCTTGCCTGCAATAGGACGATTTTAGCCAATTGAACTAAACCCAACATCCCTTAAATAATTAACTTTTGAGTAATAATCTTTTATTATAATTTTCAAATTATCATTATTCCTTCCCCAAAAAATCCATCACATCGAAAAAGAGTACAGAAAAGTTTAAAAGGGAAAGGATGGGCGTTGCAGTTGTCGATCTTCTCAACAAAGTAAAATATCAAATTTAATTTGAACAGTAGAATAAAGAATAAGGAATTAGTGCTGCAAGGGGACTTGAAAAACTACCCCTGTCCAACACAAATTTCTTAGTAAATCTTGTTAATTAGTGGGAATTGAGAATTCCAAGGAGTCTTGTGTCCCTCTGACAGAGGAAAAGTCCTTGAGAAAATTAGTATCCTCGAATAACTCATCTAGAGGAAGAAAAACCTCCATAATCAAAAACTCTAAGCTTTCTACCTCCTCAAGAAGTGAATCTAACATTGCCATATCCTGCTCCGCTAAACTTTGGTGACTATAGACACCTGACAGCGATTCTGAACCACAAAATGTGGCATTACAGTCCAGGGTCTGCGGGAATTCTTGCTTGCCGAACTTGGCTGCAACAGCTTGAATCTGAGCGGGAGAGAGCAAAGAGGCCGACAGAATTTCTGGCACAGAGTCGGGGAAATTAAACTTGGCTTGGGATCCTCTGAGGCAGTAAACAGCACAGTCGTAAGCGTGAACGACCTGTTGAGGAGAATCGTAAGATCCCAACCAAATTTTGGCTTTGGAATTGGGTATCCTCACTTCGGAAACCCATTTTCCCCATTTTCTAATTCGGACACCCTTGAAATGATGTTGAGTCTTGTCATACTCTTTTGGCTTTTCTTTTCTGACGAGGGTTTAACCATGTTGGGTAGCAGAGGGCGCCCGAGATTCGAACTGGGGACGGGCTTGGGAAGTGAAGGCTTGGCAAACAAGTAAGCAACAAGTGTAGCGGCAATGGTTGAACCTTAGAAGAGCTGAATTGTATGTATATATACATAAACACATTTGTGGGGACAGGAAGTTAGAATCTGTAAGTAGGTACCAAAAATCAAATTTGTTTCAGAGTATGCTGTGATCAAAAGATATGGATCATCCGTGTTGCCAGCAACTCGTAACTCTTTCATTCTGTCGTCAGAGACAAACGTAGTTTAAACGCAGGTTGCACAGTATGTCCGATGAGCTGGAAACTTTAAGCGTTCTTTACAATAAAAAAATGTGTTCATCAATCATTTTCCTTCAAAAAAAGGCGTTCACTGAATGAGCTTTAATGACTAAACGACCTTCCCGGGAGCTTCGAGTGCACTTGAGACAATTTTAACTTTCTCACGCATTAATTACCTCACCATTCGATACACATTAGATTAAAATAATAAATAATTAAAAAAATTTAAGTAATACGTTTTTGGAATTTAATTATTTCTTATTTTGGTTAAGCGTGCATGGGGTATAATAGGGAAAAACTTCATTTATATTTTTTTTAAACATCGAGTTATTTATAAAAAATTACTTGATTTTTTTATAATATGATAAAAATAAAAATATTTTTTTTTGGTTTGTATGAATAAGATAATATTTTAATTAAGAGTTCAAATAGATTATATATATTTAATGCAGGTATAAATAGTTTTCTGGTTTTTATGAATATGATAATTAATTTAATTAAGAGTTCAAATAAATTATGAAAATTTTAAAATATAGGTATAACTCAAATAAATGTATTTAGTTGATTTCGATTGTTGGTAGATAGTTGTTGTCATTTTGTTTATAGTTTTTAAATTATGATTTATAATTGCAACTTTTTATGTATGTTGGAAGGAGAAAGATGAAATCTGAACAAGATTCTTCTCATAATTTATCAGATTGATCTTGCATGCATAATCAACTTTGAATGTTATGGATTAACCTTCCACATGAATATGGGTTATAATGTCTAGGAATGAACCAACACACTTTGGACTTGTACAACTTGTGTTGCCTAAAACTCTCGTCTACCCTAACTATCAAGATTGGCAGTATTGAAAATACTTTGGGGAGGTTGCCAAATCGTTAAGGACAAGTTCTCTTAGGTCAAAGCCTTGGAAAAATTATGGAGATTTAAGTTCATCTTTATGCTCCAATTAAAATGTTCCTAGAATGATTCTTCTCTCTAATGCTAAGATTTGTTTCAATGAGATTACTAAATGATAAATGAATGCATAATGGATGCCCTAAAATAACACTACATAGCAACCAACATGTGAAATATGCATCAAGTTAGCTTATGATAAGAATAAAATGGGTGGGACTAGGTAAAATTTGAATAATATTTTTTTAAAAAAATTAGGGTTATTTCTTAAACATGTAATATAAGAAAAATGCGGGAATAAACTCCTAGAAATAAGGGATGCAATATATGTAAATTGTAAAGGAACATGTGTAGGAATGAATGAGAGAAGGTTGAATGCATCATAATGTGGGTAAATGAAGAGGTAAAATATTAAGGAACAAATCCAACTTCACACAAGATTACACCATTTATCGATATATAATTGTATTAATCAATACTCTTAAAGCAAATCAAAAACTAAAGGAAAACTAAAATAAATATACAAAAATTGAACCATAATAAATATAATATATTAATTGTTTTAAAATAAAAGATTATAAAATTCAAACTATATAATTTTATTAAAAATAATCATCTCAACATATAACATACATATATATATATATAATATTATAAAATTAATTTTATTAATTATTTAAAAATTTAACAGATTTTATAAAACAAATCAAAACATGCAACACAAAATAATTACCTAAATATGTATTACATCTAAACAATCTAAAACATAATAAAATTACAGACATAATATTATGTACATAATTATGAGAAAATGAAAAATTATGAAGATAAATTATTATTAATGAAGCTTTTTTGAATCACAAATTTTAAATAGATTTTATTAAAAATAATTTTAATTATTTTTTTTTTTAAAAAAAATTAATGTATATATGATTAAATTATGTTTGAGTTAATCATAGTAATTAGAATTACACATATTATTATGTATAAGATTATATGTATTGAAAATTTTGAAATTATTTTTTGTTTCTATTAGTTTAAGAGAGTGATCTATTATATTTATGGAATAGTAAAAAATTATTGATATGGAAATTACCTTCTCAAATTTTTCTAATTATATTTTCCATGTGTTGAATAATATATATATTAGGTAGTGTGAATCTCATGAGATATTTGCAAAACATTACTAAACTTATTTGAAATATTGAGTTTTAGAATAATGTAAGCCTTGGTGAGTATAAAGATGGATGTGAGATGGTCGGAGCAACAACCATTAAAATGTTGCATGCACTAGTCTAAACCATGTATGTTGGCCTACATGTGGACGAGTCATGCCATTCCCATGATAAGTGGAATATTTTCAATTGTTCATTGTAATAACTTGTTGAATATGCTTAGCTAATTGAATGTTACCTAGAGAGAGGTGTCTAGAAATTAATATCCAACTACATAGTGAATAATATTAGTGTGACTAAAAAAATCTTTAATCTATGAAACTATATTACCCCTCTTTCTCAACTCTTTGTACAAATATCTATGTTGGGAGAAAAAATTTATAATGAGGAAATTAGTGATATATAACATATATTTTAGTTCCCTCTTTGTCAAATGGTTTATAAATTGTGTCAATTCTGCATAATGTGTTAAAAATTAAGTAAAGAAAATCATTGTGTTTATCCTAAATTATGTGATAAAGAAACCTACTCTTTTCATTTTTTATTCCTACACAAAAATTAGCTCAACCCATTCCTATGAATTCTTTAATTATTTAGTTATTATTTATCTTTATAACACCCACCAACATCCATCCCTTTACTAGAGTCTTTGTCTTCATGAAAACATATTTAATTGGATTGAGTTATATCTTTAACAAAAAATATATATACATGTGTTTTTGATAAAATTTTAAGAGAAAAATAATAAAAGTAATATGCATTCATTTTTCAAATTTATTTAACTTTCAATGCAGACAATTGCATTGTTTTTAATACTTTTTATATGATCTCACTTTTAAAAAGTGTCACATAATGGCTTATCTCATGCCAAAACCTTGATAAATTAATTGTAATACAAAAGAGAATATGTCTTATAATAATTATTAGTGAAATTATAATACAAATTGTTAAAAAATGGAGCTACTATTATAATGTAACAATCTAGGATTTGTGATACAAACTATTGAAACTGCAATAAGTTATACAAGCTAACATTCGATGATCATTATAGCGTCACTAAGGAGTCCTTATCTGAACATCTCATTGCTCTAAGATGCATTTGGTTAAGAATTTGTAGGTTTTATACATGTAATATTTTTTAAATGTGATTGATCTCACAGATAGTGGAAAGACAAAGTAGGTCATCCTTGTTGCTTTTAAATTCTATGTTTAACTTGATTGTATCTTTGTTATGCTACAAAGATCTTAAAATTTAGTATATTTAGTCAAATTTTTATTCAATGAATTGTTGTACTAGATGAATTGATATGCTTGATCCTCAATTTATGTTGTCTTAATAAAATATTGTCCTTGCTAAATTACTATATTTATTAAGTGTTATAGATTAGAAAATTTTGTATAAAGTTTGAGACTATCTTTGCATTGGTTGGTTGTGATATTCATGTCAGTTTGGTAGCTCATTTTATAAAATGTACCATCCTTGGGAAATAGTTATTTAAAAAAAATCTATATCAATCATGTATGAACTTGTGTGATTGAACTTTTGCTACCAAGGAATTATTGAAAAACTTTGATAATCAACTCTTTCTAATGAAAATGGAAGGGGATCATTGATGAAGAATTATAGATGATTGATGAAAAAACCTTAAATGATATCAATATGAATACAATGGATTTGGAAGATATTCATCATAGTCTATGATCTCTAGCATAAGATATGAGAAATTGTGTTGGTTTGGCCCTGCCATAAGGCTCCTATTCAAGAAAATGTTAAATTTCATCTAGATGTGAAGTTTGAGAGGGGTTCCAATAATGATCATTAGTCTCTTTTCCTTTCCATAATGTTTTGTCCAATTCTTAATTCTTTGCCTCTCTATACTTGGCCTTAAGCGTTGTTTAACCGTGGATTATTTTTTATTTTTTATTTTAAAAAATACTTATAATAAGTATGAAAACTTTGATTAAAAAAAATGGTGAATATTATAGTGACCTAAAATAATATAAAAAATAATAAAGATGATAGTAAATAAGATTAAAATTAATTAATAAAAATTTTAAAAAAATTACAGTATCTATGGAAAAAGAAATCAACTATTGTACAACTATGAGCTATAATTATAAAAATAATTACAAAGAAATTCAATAATTATTAAAGCTATAAAGATAACTATAAATATATAAATAAATAATAGATAATAGATAATAAGAATATAAAAAAATAGTATAAAATAATTGTTAACAAAAACTCATTATTATAAATATTATACTCTTTAATTTCTTATGTTAATTTATATTCTAAACAGGTCAATCTCCACATTATTTAGAAACAAGGAACACAAGGTTTCACATTTGGGATTTTCTTTATTTTTGTTTGTTATGACTTTTTATAAACATTTATTTAAGTATGAAAGTATCCGACATCATGGAATGAAAAATTATTAATGGTTTAAGTTGTATTCAGGGGAAAATTCTTACAAAGACACATTTTGGGATAAAGTTTTAGAATGTCTAGTGAAGAGAAAAGTGTCACTATCTTTGTTGTGCGTTGTTGTACTTGCAATAGTTAAATTGTAAATTTACAAAAAATAAAAATAATGGTCATTTTCTTGCTTTTCTAAGTTTCTACAATATGATTTTTTATTAGGTAGGAAGAAACCATAGGATCAACAAGATTTGCTTTTTGGACCCCTGAGGCTATTTAAAAAATAGATCCATTTTCTTAAAAATTTCTAGGACCTGAAATCTATTTTTGAACTTTCCTCTTATAACTTTCCTTTCTTTTACTTTGATGGTCTTCCTCTATTGCAGATAGTCACAAGCATTAAGCCATAAAAAATTTAACCCATATGCATGAGCAGAGGCCTTTCCTTTTGCTTAAGCTTTTGCAAGAGAACTACTTATCTAGCATAGGATGGATTGGAATTGTAACCCTTTGTGGACATTCTCTTTGTAAGAATGAAAAAAATCATCACATCCAAAGAGAACAGAAAAGTTTAAACGGAAAGGGATGGGCGTTGCAATTGCCGATCTTCTCAGCAAAGTAAAATATGATAAATATCAAATTTAATTTGAACAGTAGAATAAAGAATTGGTGCTGTAAAGGGACTTGAAAAACTCCCCCCTTACAAAACAGATTTCTTTAGGAAATATCGTTAGTTAACGGGAATTGAAAAACCCGAAGAGTCTTCCGTCTATCCGCTGGAGAAAAGGACTCTCAGAAAATCGGTATCCTCTAAGAACTCGTCGATCTTCTGAGAAAAGTAAAATATCAAAATTAATTGGAACAGCAGAAAATAGAATAAAGAATTAGTGTTGCCGGAGGACTAAAAAAAACTCCACCCTTCCAACACAATTTTCTCGAGGAAAGCTTGTTAATTAATGTCAATTGGGAAATCTCACGACTCTCTGTTCATCTGGCGGAGAAGAAATCATTGAGAAAATCAGTATCCTCAAATAGCTCGTCTAGCGGAAGAAAGTCCTCTATAATCGGACACTCAAAACTCTCTACCTCCTTCAGAAGTGAATCTAATAGCCCCAAATCCTGCTCCTCTAAACTTTGTTTGCTGTAGATACACGACTGCGATCCCGAACCAGAAAATGTGGCGATACAGTCAGGCGCCTGCCAGAATTCTCCCTTGCCGAACTTGGCTGCAACATCTTGAATCTGAGCGGGAGAGAGCAAAGAGGCCGATGGAATTTCCGGCACAGAGTCGGGGAAATTAAACTTGGCTTGGGATCCTCTGAGGCAGTAAACAGCACAGTCGTAAGCACGAGCGGCCTGTTGAAGAGAATCGTAAGATCCCAACCAAATCTTGCCTTTGCCTTTCGAATTGGGAATTCTCACTTCGGAAACCCATTTCCCCCATTTTCTCATTCTCACTCCCTTGAAATGTGGTTGAGTCTTGTTTATACTATTTGGGGTTTTCTTCTCTGGCGAGGGTTTAACCATGTTCGGTAGCAGAGGGCGCCTGAGATTCGAACTCGGAACGAGCTTAAGAAGTGAAGCTTTGGCTAAAAAGTAAAGCAGTAGTGTAGCGACAAATATTTGAACCCTAGAGGAGCAAAATTGGATAAGGGATTTCTTTAAACGGATATAGAGGCTGGGGCGTATGTATATATACATAATCACATTTGTGGGGAGAGGAGGTTGAATCAATTTTATGTAGCAACTGAAAAATAAGGGACAGCTGTGTTGCCAGCTACTCACAACTCTGCATTTCGTCGTGAGAGACAAACAGAGATTAAACGCGGGGCGCGGAATATGTCTGATGAGCTGGAAATTTATACGCTCTTTCCAGGTAGAGAAAAAGGCCTTTACTAAACAACCTTTCTGAAAGCTTTGAGTGCACTTTTGACTATTCTTTTAAAAATAAATAAACTAGCTTAGATATCTTATTCAATAATCTATCTAAATTACGCCGAGAGATATTTAATTTGAATTTGAAATAGTTAAATTTATATTATTATTTTTTTAAAAAAATTGAATAAAAAGAAAAGGGAGAAATTATGTTTGGAAATTAATAAATTAACTTTTACTTAATGGAAATAAATAATTAAATGGAAGTAGAAATTAATATTGATGGTATTTGTCATCATTATTTTGAAGAACACATAACTTGACAATTGTTAGGAAGGTTTTTTTTTGTGTTTTAGAATTGTTTAAGGAGTAAATGCATTAAGTGTATGAAATCCTATTTGTGTTAGTTTTATAGATTTTTTGAATAATAGTTGCATGTAAGGCTTGCAAAAATGTAAGAATTAGTGTACAATACTATAATAGTGAATTTGTTTTCATAGAATAAAATATAAGATGGAACATTTGAGATATAATGAATTTGAAATCAATTGAAGTTTGTATTAAAAACATTAGTACATAGAAATTACATTAGTTAATTTCTAAGGCTTTAAGCCTATTTTCTTCTGCTTTTCTGTTTGAAATTTGTTTTCCTCTCTTCATTTTTTCATATCTGTCGAATGTGAAAGGAGGCATAATGCGGATGCCTTTTATAGACTTGACACAAGAAATTCCCACAAATGTTAATCTTGTTCTTTCTGTTGGTCCTATATCGATCGTTGCATTTTGAAGAGTTAGACCTTGTGATTTATGTATTGTTAGTGCCCAAGCTAATCTTAAAGGTATTTGGATTATGCTTCCTCGTTGAATTGGTGTGATTGGTACAGTAAATGGGTGTTCATTATCGAAAGGTATTCCAAAGTAACTGTCAAATTTGACCAATACATATGTTGGTGGTTGTGGTGGCCCTGTTCCTGGTTTGTATACAATCTGTTGAACTAATCCGAGAGCTCCATTTACAAGTCCTGCTTGTATGCACAAATTTGATGTTAGCATAACTCTTGCATTTGTACTCAATAGTAACTCAATATCTAGTTCGTCATTGGCATTATCTTCTGCTACACTGTTACCACCATTTTTGGTTGGAACGCTGCGTGCAACTGGTTTTGCCAATGAGTATAATTTTTTCCTATTGTGGATGTGAACATTTTCATTTGTTGCAAACAAATGAACATTGTTTTCAAAAACTGCATTGGTTGTTGCATCAAGTCTTGTATTAGATCTTGTCATTAGAAGTTCCCAGTCTTCTATAGTTGGGTTTGCATCTTTAATGTTTGCTAGCAATTGACGAAATCTTTCTTGATCATTATTTAATCCATCTTGTCTATAAATGTGATCTAAAGTAATTACATTTGTGAATTCTTCTCACAATATTCTAGCTCGTCTTTTGCTGCTATAAGCCAGTTTATCATTAACATGTGGTAACTGTCCGAGGTCTCCAACCAAAATCAATGATATTCCTGAAAGAAATTTATAAATTTTATGTTAATTTTTTTTGATAAAAACCCAATTGTAGTGCATATAAAATAAATTTTACTAAAAGGAATAATATATGGTGTTTTATTGTCCTTTGAGAGGCATACCTGCAAAGTTTTGATGTGAATTTTGTGGAAAAGCTTGACGGAGTCGAGAATCTATGTTTTCAAACAATTTTTCACCAAGAAAGCTCATTTCATCAATCAATATATATCTGACATGTGCTAATTCCTGTTGGAAATGTGTTAATCTTGTTCCTTCAAGTTGTTTGAAGTCTCTTATTGAAATTTTTAATTTTGAATGAATAGTTGATGCTCCGATATTGAATGTTGCGACTCCTGTTGGTGCGAGTAGAAGAAGTGGAGATTGATTTGGCATTGAAGCTTTTTGAAGTGCTTCTTGTATTGCACCTATAACATATGACTTTCCCGTTCCTGCTGTTCCTTGAATAATCATAAATAGTGGCAATTTATTCTGATTAGCAGTGTAGTGTGAGAGGATAATATTAACTACTTTTTGTTGTTTATTGCTGAGATTTCCATAGGTAGTAGATTGTGTTACATTATTATGAATTGGAGAGCTAATAGTTTTCATGTTGTTAATGAAATTTATTGCTCCACATGTGTATTGTTCACCTTTGAAATATGTAGACCAATCCGTCTATTTGTCTAAATTTCTTTTTCCCAACATATCTATCTCTGAAATGTGCATGTTTTGACCATGTTGTAGCCTTGATATGATTTCCCATTCATGCTTTGTAGTAGTATGTTGGATAATATTACTATCTTCTGATTCTGAATCAATATTGTCTTCAGTACTTGCTGTAATTGTTCTTTGCTCGACATGCCATTGATTATAGTTGAAGTTTTCCCAATTTGATATTACTGAATCATTGTTATGACCAATATCTCTGCTAATGTCACGGAATGGTTTGTAGAGTAGCAATTCTAAAAAGCAAAAATCGAACCATTTGTTTGATTCTCTTGGTGGAATTGATATAAATTTAAGAAATACTCGTACAATAGCTGGGTTTTTCCTTGGATTCCATTTGATTTCATTTTTACGCTTAGCATTATATATCCATGATTTTGCTGAATCAATTAGCGATACTTCTTCCATGTGTGGGGGCCTTATTTTGTATGCATCAATGTAAGATAGTACTTGTTCTTCATTGTTATTATTTTCACGTAATAACACACGTTTGAAGACTTCTGTTGATACATGTAGAGTGATAAATCTTCTGCTGCTTTCCACTAATGGTAGTTCTAATAACATATGGCTTGTTTCTTGTGCTCCAATGTCCCTTTCTATTATTGTTTCAGTTAGAAGCTTCTTATAAGCTTTTGCAGCAAGATCATCTGGATTTTCTACATTTGCAAGACGTATTAACGTTTGTTGGTATGTTTCTGAGCTTCTTTCTGCTTTTGCCGCATACTTTGCAATGTATTTAATCACAGCAAGTTTTGAAAGAACTGGTTGCCAGTCTATATTTGCTCTCCATAGTTGCAAAATGTATCGATTGTGTGAATTTAGTCTATCATCATTTCGAAGAGGCTCAAATTTTCTTTCACCAGTTTCTAAATTTTCGTATAATCTTGGTCCTTCTAAATTGAGTGGCCATGGAGTATTATATCTATAAGTCATATTAATGCCATTTAATTAGATTTTTTAAATTTATGAGGAAAAAACATATGGTAGAGTAATGTACATAAATTTTGTTGGAATACTTACCTACAAATCATTTTTCCCTTTTTTTCCCGTAAGCATGCACCTTTTCTGCAAATTGTATGTCTTTGTACACTGTTTGCTATCTGCTCATAATCCTTTTCTACATATGTTTCTGCAAGTTGCCTTGTGATTTTGAGACATGGATGAATAGCATTATTTTGGAATTCCTACAATAGGAAGTTGAATTATTTATTATCTATAAGAAGGTTTGAAGAAATGTATTTACAGGTATTTTTTTTCCATATAAGAAATGTACCTTGAAATTTTGTCCAGTTGTAGTATGTCGAGGATTCCATGCATGAACAATGTAGTTGAAGTATGTTTGTGTTGCATTTTGTTGTTCATTGTTGGACCAATCAATAGCATCCATGTTTGGCGCTCCATGTATCCATAGAAATCCATGTATGTGTGCTGATCCTCTATGTTGCCACTCATATCTGGACCAATAATCTTTAACATTTATTCCTTTTTGAAGGATTTCTTTTCTAAAATGAAAGTGGCGTAAGTGCATGTATTGTGCTACTATATGAGGGTTGTCGATAATATTTTGTTTTCGCCAAAGATGTGCATGGCGTGGATCTGTTGGTTCTGTTCCTGGCATTAGTGCATGTAAATCTGGCCAATACAAGTCTGCTGCACTCAATGTATAGAATATTGTAGGTGTACCAATTTGATGTAGCATGTCTATCAATTCTGCACGACATTTTGTCCAATATGATCTTGTGCCTCTTAAAGAAGTTCCGTATCGCATCAATCTATCTGCAAGATTTGATGTTGGTGTAGTTCTTATATGATCACATAACTCTTGTATAGTGATTGGCATATCATGGATGTTTCTTTTCACAAAAATTACAGTAGATGTTTGTGCTCGATGCCTCATTATCATATTTGTCATATAATATCGAAATCGTGGATGTTTTGCAAAGCGGCCATCTTTGTATCGAAATAGGTGCTTTACATATTCGTGAAGATGTATTTGTTTTATTCGTGGCTCTAACCAATCACATATACCATCAGGAAATAAAGTTGGAAAAGCCATATCAAGTAATCCTGATGTTACATATTCATTTATTGGAGATGAACTAATTGTTGGCCAATCAATAATTGATGGTGGATTTGTATTTGGGTTGTTAATCCATGCACGAATCAACTCCATTTCTGTTTGTTGATTAGACGTTTGAGAAGCCATTGATGTAGTGTGATCAATGCTATCACCTTCGTCAATATCCATTACTTGTCCAAGAATCAAAGTTTCATTTGTATCTGTATCTAATTCAATATGCACTGTTATTAGTTGATGAAAAATATTTTCATCAAAGTTTGAAGATAAATTGTGTAGAGCATTTGGATCAATTGTGACGTCAGAGTAAAATTTGTCGTGCGTTATTTTGTATTGTAATGCTTTATAAACACGGTCTTTGTTCACTGTGAAATGGTAATTAGTGCCATGTTGATCTTTCCTTCGAACTATTATGATTGGAAAATCTGTAATACAATGAGGCAATTTCTTTGCTATGTATTCAATATGTTGTGGAAAGCTTATAGAGTGTCCTTTATATTTATATTGACCACCTCTTGCGTGTGTAACTTGCAGAATTGGGCTTACTCGAGCAATTAACATTTCTTCCACTTGCGTGAGTTGTGATAGTTCTTTTGGTTGTTCTCCTGGATTCATATTATTTGTAGCTGAAAATCTATTCACACCTCTCTCTTGTTTGCATCTGTTGCAAATTGCACCCTGTGTAGTTTGAGATATTTTAATTCCGATATAACATTCTTCACAAATATGACAAATTGATGGGGATTTGTATGTATCTAAATGCCTTCGGAATACCATTTCGATATGTTTGAAGTCGGTTGCAAGTAGCCCATTTGGATTAATTATTGTTGGAACATTTGAATTTGAGCCAGAATGGGAGTCATTTTCCTGTTGAAAGCTATCCATTTGTATATTTTGTTCCCCTATATTTTCTGATTGTGAATGTTGCATATTTAATTGTAATTTTTTCCTTAAATATCTTATTCTATTTGCTTCATTCCTTTTTTTCCTTTTTTCATCTCTTTCTACATCAGTCATTTTCTGCCATTGTTGTTTTCTATATTCTCTCTGGTATTCTTTTTGATATTGTTTCCTTTGTTCTTCAGATTGAAATTGTTTCTTTGGGCGTCCCATATCTAACAAACAAAAGTCAATTCTATAAATTTAATGAGTATGAAAAGAGAAATATAATAACACTTTATGAAATATAGTTTACTAATGACTTTGTAATTTCTTAATGTTTTTTTTTAATAACTACAATATCATTTGAATTGCTTCAAGTTAAGAACCATAGTTGCATTGAAAAAATCTATTATTGTAAATAATTATTTGTAATATTGATTTGTGTACATTGAGAGGAATGCTTCAAAATTAAATTGTAGATACATCTAAAAAGTTGTATGGAAAGCATTGTTAAAATCCATTGAACTATGATCCTATTAAAATGTTAACAAACTTCACATGTATAAAAAACATAGGTATACAATTAAATATAATTATATACATATATATGAGAAAAGATATCTTAAGAGATATATGATTGAAAATACATTTGTGTTTTACAAAGTATGTGTATAGGAGTTATTAACATGTAGTAAATCACTATAAATGGGTATTGTAGAAATTTTTTAGTTATGGTTGAAGAATATTTTTAATTGTTCAATAATTTTGTGTGATAATCCTTGTTCATAGTTTTTATCATGGTATAGTCTTTTTATTAACAATTGGTTTTCTTCAGCATCGATATTATCCATGATATAAAAAGGAAAAGAAATAAAATTATTAAGGAGATTTTAATTAACATTGAATGTATTTGAAAGAATATGTATAACAACCATAATTGTATGTTGGACATGTTTACAAAAAGTATAGAATTATATACATATATGAAAAGGAATGTAGAAAGAAGATGTCTTAAGAGATATTTTATTGACAATACATTAGTGTCTTACAAAGTATGTACACATGAAGTATTAACATGATTCAAAACACTATACATGGGTGTGTTTTAAATACACAAATGTTTACAATTTTTTTGGCTCAAAATATGAAAGCCCCAAATTTAAGCAATTGAATGTAATAGAACCTTACTTTCAGATGAATAATCAAAGTCCTTTGTTTTTATGATTGTGCACTTTAACCTCTCTTCATTGTTGTAAGCTTCTTTTTTCACTTGGACTATGAATATATATTTCTTGAAGAGTACTTTGTGGATAATGTTTGCAAACTTCAAATCATCTTGATCTTTGTGCTTCAATGTATATAATTCCTTTCTTGTTATTCCCATAATTTCTTCTCCTACTTTTTCAAAAGCTGTAGCCCAAATTGTACCTGTATGATCTTGCAGTTTGCATTGAAGGAGATATCTATAATCACAATTACTAAAACTCTTATCACATTTTTGACAATACCAATTATCATTTCCATTTTTTTGCACCTTTTTTTTGCATATCTTACCTTCAATATCCAAGGGGCAAGCATTGTAGTAGAAATTATCATGCTTGATGAAAGACATTGTAGCTTTAAGTAATATCCATGTAGTTGTATCGCATATTAAAAGTTGTTGACCTTTTATTTCTTCCACTGTTTTTTGCATTAAAGGTTGAGTAATAGATGAATTCTCCTTTGTAATAGAGGTAGAAGTGTAGTTTTTGCCTTCTGTATTAAACCAAGATTGTAACTCTTCTGACTCTGGAAGATTTGGATTTATTAGAAGTTGGGTTGGGCTGATTGTGCCTAAAGATTTTCCACCATAGTCACTTATTCTTGCAGCCTTTAGAACGAGAGTTGGTAAAATTCCTGAATCACATAACTATTGAAGTTCTTGACCTTCCTTGTTGCAAAAATCACCCCACATGGTGAAATCAATTTTGCAGTTTGACTTGTCGCTAAGTTGAATTGTTTGTTTACGAGTTTGACTGCCATTCTTTCTCAATATTGTATAACATGGGTTAATTGATAAAACAATTCCAATCATATCAACCATTGAATTGCATTCCATGTCCTTAAGTTCGTTTATTGATGTGAAATTGAAAGAGTGCTTGGGTATCAATGTGTCCTCCTAAATACATAAATGAACAGTGGAATTTCTTTGCAACAATATTTCCCACTCGTTGTTTGTATTGTTGAATTTTTTATTTGCAGGTTTGAGAATCCCATTTGATATTGTAAACAGTTTCCCACTTTCTATAGTAAAATAGAATTGCTCTGCAATTGCATTGAAACATGTTACTCTTATTTCACCTCCATTAGAATTAAGCAGATCGAAGGAAAAAACTTTTCCTTCTCCATTTGCATTTTTGTAGTGGTGAAGTTGTTTCATAGTCACTCTAGCTTTTATTGTCCATCTACTTTGGTAAGGATTCAAAGCTTGAATAGGAATGATTCTTTTAGGAGCTTGATTTTCTTAAGTAATATCATGATCAAATGTATTGCTTGAAGTTTCCATCCCTACATAGCCATAATTTATGGAAAATTGTTATAAATAGAGTTCATTAGAGGTATTGTTTTGTTCATTGTATTCTACAAACAAGTGAATAAATAAAGACAAGCAAAATATAGGGTATAAACAATAAAATAAGCCATTGTATTAAAAAAAAGATTTTAAATTTAACTAATCAAGTCACGAAAGGATTTCATTTTTTTTGTAATTCATTATTAGTAAAGACATATTTTTGGTGGTATGTAAAGTAATGTGTAATTGCATATATATAAACATGGTTTGAGTTATTCTACAATTTAGTAAATAAATAAAGACTTGTAATTATTGTATTATTATAATAAATTATGTGACTTTTAATTAATATAGTATTATAATAAGTATCTATAAATTAATATATAAATGAAGTATTGGAATGAAAAGAAACAATAGTAAGAGAAGTCTTTTGTCTTGAGGAAACCCTCTGGAGTATGAAAACCCAGTTCGTACATGAAACTACTCTTGTATCATAGTCTATTGCTCAAATGGATGAGTACAATTGTCAACATGTTTAATCTAAAGCTGGATGATGTAGAGTCTTCTAGCAAATTATCTAAAAGAATGTGGGGAATGTTTTTATAGAAAGAGTTCCAAATGAACTTATCTGCTAAAATTGTGTAGCCCAAATAATTGAATGAAACCCTTTATGAATTTGTTCTTACGCAATGTATATTAGAAGCTCTATATTAATATAGTAATTATGTTTTTTTTTCTAGAAATCAATCTTTATAATATATTTGTAATGAGTTAATATATTTGGGCATTACAATCACTTGTTTGTGATTGAAGAATTTAGAGGGATTTCAATCACAGTAGGGATGGTGGACAAATTCAAGGAGGTTTTAAGGGATGCAATAACTTTGACAAATTCAGGCTTGATATAAAATATAAACATTAGTTGGAGGATTGTACCTTTGATCTTATGGTGCAAAGATACATAGGCTCAATGATGACATGTTTATACCTTCAAGCATCCCACTCATTAAGATCCAAAGCTTCCTTGAAAGGCCAACATTGAGAATCACTAATTATGTTTTGAATTAAACTCGTGGATTTACTGTTGGCCATATTATGATAATATGACAGATTCGGGCACTAATAGTTTAGAGGAACACAATCATAGGCATTCATTTCCTAGAGAGTTTGTAGATAGTGACGATTTGACAATTGATGGGAATTTGTATACGTGTAAATGTTTTGTAATTTGTATATAACATTGTTAACAAACTTAACAAAATTGTCATTTAATAAAATCATAGGTATAGAATTCAATACAATTATATACATATATATGAGAATTAATATACGTAGAAGATTTTTAAGAGGTATATGATTGAAAATACATTTTTGTTTTAGAAAGTATGTTCATAGGAGTTATTAACATGTATGACAACACTATACATGTTATTCTTGAAATACATTAGTTATTGTTCAAGAATAGTTTAAAATGTTCAATAATTTCATGTGAAAATCCTTGCTCATACTTTTCGTCATGGTATAGTTCTTTTATAAATCGACTAAATCCTACAAGTTTACAAGCCGTATGATGGAATAGTTGTGTAAGATCTTCAATTTCGTGTATTTCTTCTTCTTCAACATCGACAATATGGTAAGTTGCTTCTTCAATTTCTTTGATAATCTTGTCAGAATGTTCATAGATTGATTTGATTAATTTCTGGATCGGTGTTGTGATGTTGACATTTGAGTGGAGAGAGTGATCAAGGACTATTATTGGACTTGTAACTGAGTTGTAGGATTGCCGTTCTTCAACATCGATATTGTCCATGATCTAAAAGGAAAGAAAACGAAATTAGTCCTTCAATCCATTTATTGATGTGAAATTGAAATAGTGCTTGGGATTTTTGAAGTGTTGAAGTTGTTGTTTCATAAATAAAGACTTATAATTAATGCATTATTATAGTGAAGTATCTATTATTATTTTCTAAATTGATATATAAATACTAAATATATATATCATGTGTTAATTAATTTCATTTTATATATATATAATTTATAAAAATTTTATTTTTTCGATATGTAAATAAAAATTTAATACCAATGAGTAATTTGATTCAAAATGTTTATAGTGAAAATATGTTGGAAAAATTCAAACAAGTAATTTGAAATTTGTATTGAAGATTTTTAAAATAACTAATCAAATAATGTTTTATGCAATTAAATTAATATGCACAAATGAAATGATAAATACCTTTGTGAACTGTATGAGTCAACTGCGTGTATTATTTGTTTGTGTTTGGGTTGGTAGCTGCAAATAAATATGAAAATGTCAAGTATTAGAGGTATGAAAGCAATATTGAAATATAAAGCAAAATATAGAATATAAACAATAAAAAAAGTCATTGTATTAAAATAAGATTTCAAATTTTACTAATCAAGTCATGTACAAATTTCATTTTTGTAATTCATTATTAGTAAAGACATACAATAACCAACACCCTAAGAGGAACAATTTATATGAACACTAATCTAATATTTCCTGAGAATACTAATGGGGAGATTGAGCCGGTGCAGTTATGAACAGTACCGATCTTGAAAGAAGATCCCAAGGTAGAAGGGATGCAGCGTCAATACGATGAATCGGAGAACCTTATCAGGTGTAAAGATGAAAAAGAAAAGGCCTTCTTACCATATACAGGTTGCCATAAGTAGGTGATTAAAACTTGCAGCCCTTTCTTCTGCAGATAGCAATACATGATAGTATCATGGATATGGGTATTGAGATTTGAGAGGTACAAAATCATAGGCATTCATTGGCCAGAGAGTTTGCAGATGATGTGGATTTGACAATTGAGAATGCATTAAAGCATGACCCTTCTAATGAGTATCATATGATGTATGAGAATGAGCTTGAATATTTTCTAATAACTATCATAGGCATCCAGGACACTTGTTTGATCCCTGTCTTGGCTATGGTCCAATTTATATCCGATTTGTGGCGCGCTCTCTATCTCTGTGGATCGAATCAATGTGATTAGATATATGCGTGGACTTGGGTGTACATTCAACTCAAGATTTATATTTAAAATCTCAGACAGAGTAGTAAAGTTTCATTGACAGAATAATATTTTTCTGGCATTGTGTTTTACTATCTTTTCATGCATTTGTTGAACCATTGAAGTTCAAAGGTTGTTGTAATGATTGATGTATTGTATGACACAATAGAGACCTTTGAATGTAAATAACACCGATAGATATTTTTATATTATGTTTTTTTTGTATTTAAACATTGTAGGTAAGCTAAATGTACTGTTTAGTTTTTGTTTTGAATAGTAAAGTAAAAGTATTTTATACAGGTGTTGTAACATTCACCTTGCCAGTCAACCAGAATGCTAAAAATATTTCCATGAAATAGCATTTCAAAACACTAATTCATAAATGGCATCTGGACCAATATTATAGATTCAATTGGGATATTTGTAGTCATTGTGAGCACTATTGGAACAGAGTATTTTGTTCAGTGGTTGGGTTCATTCCAGTGTGTCTTCACACTTACTGTAGTTTTGTATTTTATTTCAACCACCTTCTGGAATTTGTTTGCGATCAGGGAAAGGGTATTTGACTAATTTGAGATGGATACAAATTTTAAATGGCCAACAAATTTAGTAGTTTTCTTCCATATACACAATTATATGACTTTAATCTCTAGCGTTCTAAAAGTCTGTATCCACATATATATTGGTCCTGAGAGTCATCATATATTTGACCTCAGGTATCCTATAATTTATGGCTTGGAATTTCAGTCCTAAGCCTTCTGAACTTAAAATCGAGGTCATACTTGCCACAACATATATTCCTGTTCAATACAACTAATCTTCTATTTTGTGTAATACCCTACTATTAGCATCATTACGAATCTGAAGTTCCAAATTTTTCTATTAGATGGGGTTTGTCTATGGCTATTTGTTACAAGTAAGAATCAATTTTCGTAGATTTCTAGCAACTTCCTATTTCTGTCCAGTGGTGAGGGGAAAATGAGGAACAATTGTTTAGTCCTCTGTCCCTCGAATTTAAGAAAATGCAGGTGTTGAGGCGGAATTGTCTATAAAACTGGAATATGTTTGAGATCAGGGAAAGGGTATTTGAGTAATTTGAGATGGATACAAATTTTAAATGGCCAACAAATTTGGTAGTTTTCTTCCATATACACAATTATATGACTTTAATCTCTGGCGTTTTAAAAGTCTGTATCCACATATATGTTGGTCCTGAGAGTCATCATATATTTGACCTCAGGTATCCTATAATTTATGGCTTGGAATTTGAGTCCCAAGCTTTCTGAACTTAAAATTGAGGTCATACTTGCCAAGACATATATTCCTGATCAATACAACTAATCTTCTATTGTGTGTAATACCCTACTATTAGCATCATTACGAATCTGAAGTTCCAGATTTTTCTATTAGATGGGGTTTGTCTATGTTTATTTGTTACAAGTAAGAATCAATTTTCGCAGATTTCTACCAACTTCCTATTTCTGTCCAATGGTGAGGAAAAAATGAGGAACAATTGTTTAGTCCTCTATCCCTCGAATTTAAGAAAATGCAGGTGTTGAGGCAGAATTGTCTATAAAAGTAATATAGTAGATATGCAACTTAAAAGAATATAGGATATTGACTATACCGAGGGGTTGCTTGTATTTACTGTGCAGTCCAGAATAACAAGACCTAAGTATTCTTATGAGTGGATGAGTCATGGTCAAAGGAATGGATGGTATATGCTATTGGATGCTTCAGCTTTAACCTCCAAGGACATGCATTATGTTGGCCTCTCATTGGCTATGGTAGAATTTATTATCTGCTGATATTATAAGGTTTATGGGGAAATTCCAACTGGATTTGGGCGTCTTTTTATTTAAAAACCTGCCATTCCTTGCCTGCATACATCTTCGGCTGCAAGGGTCATTGGAATGGTGAAGATAGTGCCCATATGCAAAGGTATATCAATCATGCTCAAAGGAATGGATGGTAAAATTAAAACTTGGAATAGCAAGGTTAATGCTGATTTTGTCAAATAGTTTCTCTTCAGCATTCGATGTTGTGTAAAATTTCCTCATGGGGTATGTATTGATATTTGTTCTTATCTAATAGAAGAAAAGGAGAGTGCTTTGGTTTGGCTTCATTGTAATGCAGACACAGATTTTGGTTCATGCCAGGCAAAGGAACTTTTAGATCATTTGGAGTGGCTTGCCAATAAGCCCGTGGTTGTCAAAAGTGGTCATGACATTGTAGAAGTCAAGGTCAGGTGCAGATGGACAAAACATTCTGACTTTATCATGTGCATTGGAGATGATATATCAGATGAAGACATGTTTGAGGCAATTAGAACTACTATGGCACAATCTACAGTTTCTACAAAATCTGAAACACTGTCTCCAAAGAATAATAGTAGGAATGGTGATGTGCAATAGTGGTGGTATGTAAGGATGCAGGACGTCTGACTGCTCTGTCTCCCTCTATTGTAGTATTTCATGTTGCTATGATTGTATAATTGTAAGGTTTGGAAGGAAGGTGCAAAAAAAGTCTGCATTGAATAAAGAGAAAGCACCTTTGGGGGAAAATTCTTATGCAACTACCTTGAGTTTAGAGGAGAACGAATGTCTATTTCATACTTGGATATTGGCCAGAGACTAAAGTTGCTTGGGAAAAGACAGGATATGTATGGTGTTTTGCTGCAATGATGATTGTCTCTGGATTATATGTTGCAAAGGATAATATCTCATAAACAAAAGAGGCCAGGTAGTTGAGTTTGTGATATCTAAACATGGGTTATATGCTTCCCAGCATAAATTTTGGCACATATAGTGCAAATTTGTTCAAAGGGTGCCCATAGTTGTTTATTCTCTGTCTATCTACACTTGAATGTTATGTGATGTGTGTCTTGGAAGGTGTTTGGAGGAATTCATGAGTTAGTGCTGGCATTTTCAGTTTGCTTTAAATTCCAAGCATTAACCAAATTAGACCAGATTTAATGGTTGTTTTTGAAGCATGGCTTCCATCATAAGTGCTTAAGGGAGAGTTTGGCTCAAGACAACGTTGTGTCCTGGTTTCGCCTATATCCCCTCTCTCTTATCAAAGCATCAATTTTTTGTGAGCAGCTAATTGAACAACTTCCTTTTATTGTAAGAGTTAACTCCCAAGTATTCCAATATATTCTTCAACTATATGCAAAAAGTAGAACTCATTGACAATATTTGTACAAAGATTGAAAAAGTTAACACATCGTCCACAACCAGTATTGGAAATTGTGAAAATATGCATAAATTATACAAAAAAAATACAAATATACAATTATATTCATTTTTTCAAAATATGTACATTTGATATGTACAATGAAGATGTCTTTACTAATATTTGATGATGGATATACATTGTTATTGTACAAAGTATACATATGGGTTATTTACAAATTAAGGATATACATCGTTTAGAAAAAGTAAAAACTGTTCAATAATGATCTTGGATGAGCCTTGCTCGTACTGTTCGTCATAGTAGATTTATTTTAAAAAAGAGCAGAAACCGTCTACTTTCCTACATGTTTTATGGAACTCTTGTGCAATTTCTTGCATTTGTTGCACTTCTTCTTCTTCGACAGCAACAGTAAGGTACATTGCTTCTTCAGTCTCTTCAATAATCTTTTGTGAATGTTCAGAAATTGATTTAACTAATTTTGCAATTGGTGTATCAATGTACACATTTGAACTGACAGAATCATCATCTGAAATTACTATTGGATTTGTCACTGAATTTCCCGTTTCATTTTGGTGACCTTCAATATTATCCATTGTCTAAAAAAACAAATGAAATTATTATTCAAAAATTTGAAGCAAACGGGGCAACAGAATTAACTAAAGAACAAAGTGTAATTTTTTTGAAAAATGATTTATTTAAAAACTTTGTTTTTAGTAATTTTCACATTTGATGCACTCATTAGTTGCCTTCAACAATGAATAAATAAATATCTAAATTTCAGAAATTGTGGGTTTACATGCAACATACAAATATAGAGGAAACTATAAATTTTAAACAATAAAAGAAGTCATTCTATAAAAAGAAGATTTATAATTTAATGAAAATTTGAAGTGATAAATACCTTTGTAAGCTTTGTGAAACAACTGTGTCTGATTGCTTGTATCTCTTTTTTCTCTAGCTGAAAAAAAAAACCTCCAAATTTCAGAAATAAAATATCAACTATAAGACTCACTGTTATAAATATAAATGTGAAATATCAGAAATAAAAAGATTTATAATTTAATGAAAAATTAAAGTGATAAATACCTTTGTAAGCTTTGTGAAACACTGTGTCTCTGATTCTATTTGTTTTCAAGCTGAAGAATAAAAGCTACAAATTTCAGAGGAAAATATCAACTGTAAGACCGACTGTTATAAATATAAATGTAAAATACACTATATCTGATTCTATTTGTTTTCTAGCTGAAGAATAAAAGCAACAAATTTGAGAAGAAAATATCAACTGTAAGACCGACTGTTATAAATATAAATGTAAAATACACTGTATCTGATTTTATTTGTTTTCTAGCTGAAGAATACAAGCTAAAAATTTCAAAGGAAAATATCAACTGTAAGACCGACTGTTATAAATATAAATGTAAAATATCAATTGTAAGGCTGACTGTTTCAATTTCTAACTGACTGGTATTTTTAAATGTTTTTTTTTTTTAAAAACCAACGGTTCAAAGTAATTTTAAACTATTCATTATCTGAAGGACATAATTTTCAGTAAGATTAAATACAATCTATGAATAAGGTTCCAAACTTAGACATAAGTCTAAAGTATTGAAATAGAAGATAGTTGAAAAAGTCAGATATTGCCTAAGATGATTGAATTCTAATATTAAGAATTCCAACAGAATGCTTCATGTACCTGCAGACTTAGAGTTTATTTAGCACGTCTACTAGTCATCATTAAAGGAGATTGACAAGAAGTTTTGTAAAGATGAAGACATGATTCACAACAAAAAGTTTACTATGATAAAGACAGAGTATTGAATAAGGCAGTCTAAATCATGGACTTTGAAAAGAGAGCAATAACAATGAAAGAACATGAGTAAAGGACAGTCATATAATAGGTCCAAACAAGGTAGATATCTTTTGAAATAGTGGTATAAATGATACAGTTAGGGTTGACAAAGCTAGCATATTCAAGAAGGTGGGCAATCCTACAATCTCCTGTCAATACAAGATAATATTAGACAATGAAAAGGCAATGACATGTCTACAGAGAACAATGCAAGGGTCACAGTCATGAAGAATTAAAGGAGGATATAGTCAGCATAAAATTAATTTTTAGACCTGCAATAAAGAAGGACACTCGCCATATCACCAAAAAAAATACAGAGCAAATAAGTCAGGGCATAAGTAAAGGGCTTGTGGCAAAATAAATTCTTTCAACAATGGTGCAGAGGGACAAAAGTCCTGACTTTGTCATGTGCATTGGAGATAAAACTTGAGTTGGGTGAAATTTGAAGGCTGACAACCTAAAAAAAATTCACGCAAAGTATTTGAAGGTGGCTGAAAGGCAAGAAGGAGACAGTTACCGTCTGAAAGGAACTTGAGCCAGGGATGAACAATCAGTCAGAAAACAAACAATCAAATAAGAAGGACAATCGCCATATCACCAAAAAAAATACAGAGCAAATAAGTCATGTAATTTCACATGATACCCAGAATCCTATGAAGTCTAATAATCAAATCCTTCCACTCCATCCTCCTCTTACCGCTATCTCCATTACATACACCCACGACATATGAACTCATTCAAACATCAAATTTCCTATTTCCAACAATTTGTATATATATTAAAAATTTAAATTATCACAAGGCTGGTATAATACTTGATTAATTGAACATTCTATTAATTTGTTTCCATGGTTTTTCAGGGCATAAGTAAAGGGCTTGTGGCAGAATAAATTCTTTCAACAATGGTGCAGAGGGACAAACGTCCTGACTTTGTCATGTGCATTGGAGATGACATATCAGACAATTACAACTACTATGGCGAATCTACAGTTCCTACAAAATCTGAAACACTGTCTCCAAGAGAAAATACCATTTCTCCATTAATAGAAGTAAGGGAAGTCTAAAGCAAGATTCATTTTCGAGGCAGTTATCACCAATTTGGGAGTTGGTAAAGAGGCTACATAGATAAAACTTGAGTTGGGCGAAATTTGAAGGCCAACAACCTAAAAAAAACTCACACAAAGTATTTGAAGGCAGCTGAAAGGCAAGAAGGAGACAGTTACCGTCTGAAAGGAACTTAAGCCAGGGATGAACAATCAGTCAAAAAACAAACAATGCAAACAATGCATTTGTTAAAGAAAATACAACCCTGCAAATTTGTAGTGAAAGAAAAGTTACCGGATTTCGCAACAGCAAGAGTACGTACTACATGTAATTGCCAACAGTTATTATATGCACATTAATCACTCCATTTATAGGTAAATTTTGGATGTGGTGGGTTTCAAATTTATTGAATTCCCATTCTTTTTGCAACAGTTATCCACATCCATGTTTGTTGCTGATCATGGTAATACGTGTTTGCCTGTATTTTCAGCATAAACAACCACGTAGACCATTTATTTTGCTTCATTCTGTTTGATTCTCGCAACAACCTTTCACGTTTGGTGCGCACCATTTTAACCACTATTGTCTACTATATATTAATAATAAATAATTCATAATCAACGGCGCCGATTTTCATTCCATCCGAGATGTAATCCCAAGTTTCTATGTATACGGGAAATTGTCATTGTACTGGAATGCCTCTCGGCATAATAAATAACTTACACGGGCATTAATTACCTCATCATTGGATGCACATTTGATTAAAATAATTAATTATTAAATTTTTTTAAGAAATATGTTTTCAAAATTTCTTTATAAATGTGCATGAGGTATAATAGCACAAACTTCATTTATACTTTATTTAGCATTAGTCATTATAAAAAATATATATCAATTTTTTTTTAATAATTTTATAAAGATATAAATAGATTTTTAGTTTTTATGAATAATATAATTAATTCAATTAAGAGTTCAAATATATTATGAAAGATTTAAAATATAGGTATAATTTAAATAAATGTATTTAGTTGATTTTGATTGTTGATTGATAGTTGTTTTGATTATAATTTAGAATGGAAATTTTTTATATATGTTGGAAGGAGAAAGATGAAATTGAACGAGATTATTCTCATAATTTGTTAGATGGATCTCACATACACATAATCAATTTTGAATGTTATGGATTTAACCTTCCACATGAACTTGCCTTATAACCTAAAAAAAATGAACCAGTACATTATCGACTTTTACAATTTGTGTTGCCTAAATTTCTCATCAACTATAACTATCAAGGACTAAAGTATTGAAAGATACATTGGGGAGGTTGCCAATCACTAGGGGTAAGTTCTCTCGAGTCTTGGAAAGATTAACTTTACACAAATAAAAAAATTGAGGATGACAATCTTTAGACATGTAGATGCTTTAAAATGATTATGTATATTCAAGTTCATTGTAGTGCTCCAATTAAAGTGTTTCTAGAATGATTTTTCTCTCTAATTCTTAGCATTTTTTGAATGATTACTAAATGATAAATGAAACACACTTCATACCTTTAAATACCACTACATAGAAATAATCATGTGAAATGTGTATCAAGTTAGCTCATGACTTAAGAATAAAATGGGTGAGAGTAGGAAAATTTTGAATAATATATATTTTTTTAAAATTGGGGTTAGTTTGACAAGCATATAATATAAGGAAAATAGGGGAATAAATGTCCCTAAATAGGAGATGCAATATATGCAAAGTGTACAAGAACATGTGTAGGAATGGATTGGATAAGGTTGAATGTGTCATAATGCATGTAAATGAGGATAGATGAAAGACTAAGGAACAAACACAACTTCACACAAGATTACACCATTTATCTATATATAATTATATTAATCCATTCTCTTAAAATATACCTAAAACTAAATGAAAATAACATAAATATACAAATTTCAGCAATATAAATATAAAATAATTTATTAATTATTTTAAAATTTAAAATTGTAAAAATTCAAACTACAAAATTTTATTTTAAAAAAATACAAACATAACACATATACAAATAATATTATAAAATTAATAATATTAATTATTTAAAATTTTAACAAGCTCACTATACAAAATTTTATGTGATAAAACAAATCAAAGGATGCATCACACATCTAATACATCTAGCACATAGTAAAATTACAAACATAATATTATGTATAAATATGAGAAAATAAAAAATATTAAAAGTAAATGATTATCAATGAAGATTATTTTGAATCACAATTTTAATAAGATTATATATATATATATATATATATAACATTTAATAAATGTATATATAGTTAAATTATATTTAAATTAATCACAAAACTAAAGTTATAGATATTATGATTTATAAGGTATTATATGTATTGGAAGTTTTAAAATTATTTGTGTTTCTTTTAGTTTATGAGAGTGGCCTATTATATTTATGAAATAGAAAAAAATTATTGATATGAAATTTATCTTCTCAAGTGTTTCCAAGTACACTTTCCATGTGTTAAATAATGTATATATTGGGTAGTGTGAATCTCATGAGATATTCACAAATATTATTGTACTTATTTGAAATGTTGGTGTTTAGAATAATGTATGTCTCGGTGAGTACAAAGATGGATGTGAGATGGTTGGAGCAGCAACCACAAAAATGTTGCATGCACTAGTCCAAACCACATGTTGGCCTACATGTGGATGAGTCATTCCATTCACATGGTAAATGGAAGATTTTCAACCATTCATTATTATAGTTTGTTGAAGATGCTTAGCTAATGAAATGTGTCCTAGAGAGAGAGGTTCCTAAACATTAATATTCAACTACACAGTGAATAATATTAATGTGACTAAATAATTCTTAAGCTATGAAACTATTTATCACCTCTTTCTCAACTCTTCCTACAAATATCTATGTTGGTAGATGTAGACATCTAAATTTGACCACTTCCATATGGTCAAAGGCGTCTCCTTAATCATCCCTTTGCTCATTTAATTCATCCTCTTTTCCGATATTAATTAAATCATTCATTTAATTAATATTTCGTGTCCTACATAAAGTTTCCAAAGTATTTAATTTAATAAATAATTTTCCCCTCTTTCCTCTCTAAATTAAATTAATATATCACTTTATTTAATTTAGTCATATTACCTCTTGGAATTTTAAATTTATTTTTAATTCCTCACTTTCTCTTTCATTGTCACATCCTCCAACTTTTGCAAGTAGGTCTCTAATCCCACTTAACCATCATAATTAATTTATGGTTAAGATGTGCACACCCCTAATCATCATTAGGGTCCCATCCTCCATAATTTCCCACTTGCCTCTAATCTGTCATTAATTTGTCTAATCAGGTACTTGCACAACCTTAATCACTTAATTAGGTCAACCTAATACCCATGTCATTTATGGAATGTGTCATAAGTCAACCTTATTAAAGGCTTTCTCCTTTTGAAGAAGACACTCCATTTTAATTCACATTTAATCCCCCAATGCATTTCAAGGAATTTTAAATTCCTTCTTTCATCCCCATGAGAATATTTGAGGAACTTTTAATTCCTCACATGTCCTCTCACCCACATGGGCACAAGGACCTCCTTTATGAGGAGATCTTGTCCCAATCCCAAGGTACTATGTGCTACCTCCATGTCATGTACTTTCCTTCCAACTCATGTACACATCATCATTTTCAGGCCACTTCACATGCCACATGTCAAGATGTGAGGGCTTATGATTTTTCAACTCACCTTAGCCCTACATCTTGATCTTGGTGGCTCAATCTCAACCATCTATTTCCCTAGAGAGTCCAAAATTCTCTATAAATACCCCCTCTTTTCTCGCATTTTTGGAGAGATCATTTTATGCTAGCCAAACTCTTGAAGTTTTTTTCTTTTGAGCCATACATAGCCAAATTCTCATACTTGCATCCATTTTCACTCATTTTTCATCTTCATCTCATCTCATAGCTTGCATCTCTTGCCACCAAAGGAGAACACAACATCAAAGATCGAAGGGCCAACCAAAGGATCGATTCAAAACAAGGTGAATCCACTCTATTTGTTTTTTTTTATTTTGTTTTGAATCCAACTAGGATAATCTTGAGGTGTAGAGTGTTTATATTGGTTATTCGCACTTTTTTGTTTGTTGCTTGTATTCTAACAAGTATTTTTTCCCTATCACATTTTTGACATGCCTGGTGGGACCCACAAACGGGTCTCTTTCTTTCATGTTTGCTATTTTTTCACTTTTTGCAGGTGCAGGATGCAGAGGGGTGGACCTGACCTGCAGACAGGCGGACCTGACCATCTAGGGGCATACCTGACCTTTGCACAGGCGGACCTGACCTCCAGGGGCAGACCTGCCCTCCACAGACTCCAGAATTTGTCTTTTTGCAAATTTTCATAGAGGGACAGACCTGACCTCTGCACAGGTGGACTTAACCTCTGCACAGGCAGACCTGCCCTCCAGATAGGTGGACCCTCCCTCCAGACAAGCGGACCTGCCCTATAGATAGGCGGACCTGTTCTGGACAACTTTCTTCAAAAGGTAAAATTTTAGTTTTCAGCACCTTTTTTGGTTTTTTTAAGTGTTTCTAACCCCCTAACCTAGGCACATAGTTTAATTAGGGGTATCAATCAATCTTGTTTGTTGTGCTTGTTGGTGAGCTATTTGATGTATCCAATCCCCTTGTGCCATTTGGCGATCCTAGGTGACGAGAAATCGTAGCTTATCGAGTCCTTTTGAGTCACCCTCTTTTTCTTTTTCTTAGCGGGACCTGCTTGGGGATTTCATCACCCCAAGGGATAATTCCAACCACATGTACCAGCGAGGTATATAAAGGAGGGAGAGCGAAAGTTGTACCTCAATCCAACCACGTTGTAATTGGTGAAGCATCAGGATGATGTAAAGAGTTGGTCCAAGCCTCTAGTAACTCGCTAAGGTTCCCGACTCGCGCTTGTAATGGGTTGGTGTTCATGGTTTGGGCCTCACGTACCGAGTGTATATCAAGGAATCCTTAACAACCATGTTCATCCTAGAATAGAAGATTGTATCGGCCATACCCTTTCTACTAATCTTAGGATTGTGCTGTCTGAATTATCTTCTTTGTGCAATACCAGTGATTTTATGTTCAACCATATCCTTTTGATTGATGTTTGCTTTGTTTTGGGTCCTTTTCCTTAGTCATCTTTTCAAAAGTCAAGTTTAAACCTCTGGACAAGTGGACTTGACCTCCAGGGGCGGACCTGATCCATCCAGGGGTGAACCTGACCTTTGAACCAACCTTTTTTAGCCTGTTTTAGCTAAGTTTGACCAAATTTTGCTCCATAGGTAGACCTGACCTCTGGACAAGCAAACCTAACCTCCAGGGGCGGACTTGACCCATCCAGGGATGGACCTGACCTTTGAACCAACCTTTTTCAGCTTGTTTTAGCCAAGTTTGACTAACTTTTGCTCCATAGGCAGACCTGCCCTCTTGACAAGTGGACCTGACCTTTGGAGAAGAGGACCTGCCCTCTATAGGGGTGGACCTAACCCTTGACCGATTAGTTTTATCATCCGTTCATCATTCGGGACACCTGTTTCACTATTTCATAGTTCCCATCATTCATCTCCCTGTTTTGAACATTCATACACTTGTTTTGAAAGTCCATTCGCCATCCTAAACGTTCATCCCCTCAATTCGAGCATCCATTCACCCATTCAGAGTCCTTATTTTTCCCATTTTGAACCCACATTTTGGTCATCGTTTCCCCATTTCAGATCACCGATATTTCGTTAAAGCAGTTGTCCAAATTGACCTAGGTGTTCATCTCTAATCGTCATCTATCACAACTGGCTTAGGATTGTCATCCATCCTAAGTCATTCATCCTTGTCGGCCCAATCAATCCACTTCTATGTCAAGTTGGATTCGGTGCTGTTATCATACATCCACCCTTTAGTCGATTAATCAACACCTAACGTTACCAAGGATTACTCTTGAACTCAGTTCTAGATTGTAGTCATTATCATTCATCCTAATTGATCATCAATCCAAATCAAATCCTCTTATCATCGAATCCAGGTTGACCAATTGTCTACAAATTAGCCCAATCTAATCTCCTCAAACAAATCCACTTCGGTCGAATCAATCATCCAAATCAATCCTATTGAGCCACATCCTTGTCGGCAAATCAATCATCGAATCAAATCAATTATTTCATCACCAAGGTCATCCTAGCATCCTAGTCCATCATATCATCTTGCATGCCCGTTCAGACCCGGTCATAAACAAGGAAAATGGCCGAACAACAAGCCCAAAATTCCCAACCAAATATCCCTCAAGATCCAAACAACGTAGCTAATGCCTCACAAGACCCCCATAACGGTGCGAACATCCCTCAAGATCTGCATAATGGTACATCTTCACAATCCAATATAGATGGTCAAAACACATCACCAACCCAAACTCACATTTGAGGAACACTTTAGTAACCCTACCAATGTGCAAATCACTGACCGCCTGTTAGAAAGACATGGGGAAGAAATCTTGGTGCATCTCATTGAAAAAGCTGTCAAAAGGTGTCAAACTTCCATCAGGTGTTGACTTATCCAAATATAGCGGTTCCACATCTAACGTACCTCAAAGTTCACAAAACGCACCAGGTGGTTTGTATGACCCCAATGTTCCTCTAGTGGAAGGTTGGTATCAACCTAAATTTGACAACGTCGTTATGTATCCCGTTAACAATCCCCCACATCCTGCAATCTCAGTCATGGGGGCTCCTCAAGTAGCTAATCCCAATGATCCTTTTGCCTACGGCATGCCACAAAACATTCCACAATCGACACCATTAATGCTAACAACACCATCCCTTTCAAATCAACCTCCCATCAACGCTAGGGGCACTCCATTTACCACATTGCCTCCACCTCTTGGGGCCACAAACCCGCCATTGCCTTCGTACACTTCTCAACACCCTCCCCAATCTAACATACCACCTCCATTACTGCCACGAGGTACATCCCAATCGAATGTCCCCTTTGGTACCCAACAACCTCCATTACAAAACACCTCTACATTATTTCAACCGCCTCATCAGCAACAAGCTCCGCATAACCCCTTAATCTCTTCACAACAACCCCCACACCAATTGCAAGGCAATCTGTCTCGACCTCCCGCCCAGACCATATCCCCGTTCCTCGCATCCATCCTACGTCCGCAAGTCCAATCACAATACAACATCCCATCTCAGCCCACACAACACCTCACATCACATCAGCAACCACCCCAACATTACTATTACCATAACCAACATCAATCCCAACAACAACCACCTTATGTAGCCTTCCAACAATTGTAGCAATACCCTCAGTATCAGCAGGTCAACCCGCAACATCACATCCAAGCACCTCAGTAGCCTACCTCACATTTTTATCAAACAAATTCGTACTATACCTCGCAACAACAACCCCTATATCAACAAAATCCCTCAGCATACTAGCAAGGGATGTCATCATCTCACCACCAAAATCCATACCTCAACATTTTGACACCCTCTCAGCAAGATCCTTCATCATCCTATCATCCATATCCATCTAACCCATCCTTGGCTCTCGCGCCACCAGTCAACTTGAATCTGTTAGAAATCAAAGCTACTCTAAAAGATCTTCAAGCTGGGACTGGCAAACAATCATTCAAATTCAAAGACATATGCCCCTATCCATTTGATCCCTCCATCTCGTTGATCCCTTTCCCTAAACATTTCAAAATACTAAAATTCGACAGATACAAGGGAAACAAAGATCCTAAGGCCCATTTGCAAGAGTTTTACTCTCAGTTTCAAGAAGTTATGCACAACGACAACTATCTCTTGCGTCTGTTTCCACGGAGCCTAACTGGCAATGCCCTAGAATGGTTCATGGGACTAGAATGAGGGTCCATAAGATCCTTTGTAGATCTTTCAGAAAAAATTTTTTCTGACTTCTCCTTCAATTTGGAGGACACTGATACATTGGATCTCCTCAAAGAGAAACAACTGGAAGGTGAAACCTTTGCTAGCTACCTACAAAGGTGGTGTGCACTAGCGAGCCGAATGAAAATCCCTCTCAAAGAGAAAGACATGGTCACCCTCTTCGTGGAGAACTTTCATCCCAACATGGCTCATAATTTTAGGTTACACTATGTCACCACATTCACTGAAATAGTGGAAAAGGGACCCATCCTCAAACGTGCCCTTATTACCAAAGGGCACATCAAGATACACCACTATGACAGAGAAAGGCCATCTGGTGATAAGTCTCACTTTTGGAACAAGGAAAAAATGTAGTGAATGATGGTGTCACTGATACTAAACACGTTCAGGTGGCTAATACATCCCAGAGACAAAAACCATCTATACCTAATGCCATATCCGTACCACAAGGGGCATCTCGTCCTCCTCAACAGCCAAACCAGAATAGTCAGGGGAACGACAAATGCCAGTATACTCAGTTAGGAGAACCCTTGAGTGTCATCTTCAATAAGCTATTACAGGTCAGCTACCCGATCACATATCCTGTCACCAAACCACTTGACGAATCCAAACCTAAACCTGCATGGTTTAGGGAAAATGAAAATTGTGAGTTCCATAAAATCAAAGGACACACTCTGAATAAGTGTCAAGGTCTCAAAAACTATGTCCAAGATCTTATCGATTGAGGAGATATCAAAGTTGACACCAGTTAGGCTTCATCGTCCAATGCTCAATTGCAGATATACCAAACGCCTTCCCGAACCATAATCAAGGTGCAAGCACTTCCAACAACAATCCCCAAGACAACAACACAAATAATATAAGCTATAAAAATGTACCCCTCAATTATGATGGCATTGTCCATTACATTGAGCAGGTAGAACCTCGTGTGTCTATGATACACGTTAAAGCTAAAGATCCTCAATGTGGTGTTACTACATGACGTTCCTGCATTACTGTCCCGACAACCCCCACATCCACTCAATCAACTCTTGTAAACTCTCAGTACAACATTCTTGATCACTTAGGAAAGACCCCCGCTCATATCTCCATCTTGGATTTGCTTAATTCTTCTCTCGTACATCAAGAAATTCTCAATAGAGCCTTACAGGAAACCCATTTACCTAATGACATCAATCCCACACGATTCCAAGCCCTTGTGGGACACTTGGCTTTGTCTTACTAGCTACACTTCATCCAGAATGACATGCCAAATATTAATGCCAATCACAATCATCCATTGCACATTGAAGTCCTAGTTGCCCGTCATTAAATAAAAAGGGTCTTGGTAGATAATGGCTCTGCCCTCAATCTATGCACTCTAAAATTCATAAAACAGATGGGGTATACCCAAGTGGATTTGAGTAACCAAATCATTACAATGAAGGCTTATGATAATGAAAAAAGAAATTTTGAAGGGATTATCAGTCTTCCTATTCAGGTTGGACTGGTAGTTCAGTATACTACTTGTCATGTCCTTGATCTGGACTTACCATACAATCTCCTCCTCGGCCGCCTGTGGCTCCATGCGATGCAAACCATCCCCTCCACGTACCATCAATTCCTAGAATTCCTGGTTAATGGACAAGAGATCACCATTTATGCCGATCCACGACCATTTGAATACTGTTGCGCTCTAGAAGCATCATTTCCCCATTTACATTATTGTCCTGGGGTTGAAATGGGGGCATCTCAGTCATCATCTGGTAATCCACCCTCCACCACGACAGCCACTCCATCCTCCTCCACCAATCCTACAGTCACAAAAGTCCAAATCATTGACAAGGGGTGTGGTGAATACGAAATGCATACTGCTCTTAATGTAGCAATCATGCCACCGTCACCACATGAGTATGGTCAAACTTCACATGCTACTCCAAAGGAAGACAAGACTATCACCTTCAGTGCAAGAAACATTCCTATGACTACTTTCTAGTCCCCTAATATTAAGATAGATGTGCTAGAAGAAGATATCAATCAGTGGGTATACCGTGAAGAACCCCAACCAAATCCTCCTCTAAAGGAATACTTTCAGGAAGTATACCCTTGGTCAGCTAAGTTCGCAAAAAAAGCATAACTACCAAGGTGGGGACCTAGGTAAAGAAGAATAGGGGCAGTTGTAGCCTATTGATACGTCAAAGCTACTGCGCAACATAGGCATCAGATACAATAGAAAGCAAAAATTCCCTACAACATCGTCTAATACTTCCAATAGTGTTACTGTGGACGATGGCTCATTGGAAGACATACCCGAGGAGGAATTCATCATACACACATACGATGACGTTGATCACACAAACCTGTCATCCATGTTCAAATGCCTATCTGTCTCTACCATTAGCCTATCCCTTCATCATCTTGAGCTTATTGATTTGGACCTACGTGACAACACACCTGTCAATATCTCCGCAGATACATATGTCAACCTCGTGGGATTGGGGGAGGATGAACACTCCAGTTGCAAAAATAAGAACAAGAAAAATAAAAAGCGGTCATCTAGTGAAAACCTCCCCGAGGCACTTCTTGACCTTGAAAAAGTAAAAATAAAGGACACATTCGACATCAAAAACCTCGAAGAGGTACTGGAGGATGGATACATTCATCTTCCCCTTGTGGGAACTGAATTATCCACAAGGTCATCCATCCTAATCGAAGAAACTCAAGAAGTTAATTTGGGTACTGCAGAAAACCCTAAGATCACTTATGTGGCCAAATATTTATCACAGCAAGAATATTCAGTCATTGTTCAGCTACTCCAAGATGGTATCATTAACTTTTCTTGGTCATACTCAAACATGCCAGGCTTAGATCCTACTTTAGTAGTTCATCATCTGGATGTTCGCCTAGATGCCAAGCCTGTCAAACAGAAGCTCCGCAAGATGCATCCATAGATAGCATTATTAGTCAAGAAGGAATTGGAGAAACTACTGGATGTCGGTTTTATCAGACCCATTGACTACTCTGAGTGGATCTCCAACATAGTGCCTATTGCCAAACCAAATGGAGACATTCAAATTTGTACAGACTTTTGGGACCTTAACAAAGCCTGTCCAAAAGATGACTTCTTGCTGCCCAATATTGACATGATGGTTGACTTGACTACGGGACATGAGATGTTATCCCTTATGGATGGTTTCTTTGGTTACAATCAAATCAAAATTACACCTAAAGACCAACACAAGACCGCCCTTACAACACCTTGGGGTACTTTTTGTTACAATGTTATTCCCTTTGGTCTCAAGAATGCGTGGGCGACATATCAGAGGGAAATGAGTGTCATCTTCCATGACCTCATCCATATTATCATGGAGGATTATGTCGATGACTTTCTAGGAAAATCCAAAACCCGAGCAGAGCATCCTGTCATCTTGAAAAAGATCTTCGAGCAGTTAGAACATTACAAGCTGCAACTAAATCCAAAAAAATGTGTCTTTGGTGTCACATCAGGAAAATTGTTGGGTTTCATAGTCTCTCGAAGGGGTATTGAGGTTGATCCCACCAAGGTGAAAGCTATTCTAGACATGCCACCCCCATGCAATCTAAAACAATTAAGAAGTCTCCAAGGGAAGATGCAATCCATTCGTCGGTTCATAGCCCAGCTTGCGAATAAGTGTCAGTCATTCACTTATCTTCTAAAAAAAGACTCCACCTTCCAATGGAACCAACAGTGTCAAAAAGGTTTCAATAAAATCAAGGAATACTTAGCTCATTCACCGATCTTGATGCCACCTATTCTAGGGAAGCCCCTCCTACTTTACATCTCTACCACTTCAGTCACACTGGGGGCATTGTTGGCACAACATGATGAATCGTCAAAAGAAAGAGAAATCTACTACATCAATCGAACATTGGTCGGATATGAATTAAACTACTCTCCCATGAGAAAACCTGCCTTACGGTAGTCTTCAGCACACAGAAGCTCTGACATTACATGCTTAGCCATCTAGTCAAATTAATAGCAAAAATTGATCCACTAAAGTATCTGCTATCCAGAACCACTCTAACTGGTCGCATGGCTAAGTGGGTCATGCTCCTAAGTGAATTTGACATAGAGTATGTGGATAAAAAAGCCATAAAGGGAAAGTCATAGCTGATCAGTTGGCCAAGGCACCATTAGTGGATGCTTACTCTCTACTCACTGAAATTCTAGATGAAGAAGTTTTCACAGTCATAGAAGCGCTTGTCTAGATATTGTATTTTGACAGTTCATATACTCATAATGGATCAGGGGCAAGAATTATGTTGGTTACCCCTCAAGGTGACTACATTCCAAAATCATCCAGGATAGCATTCCCATGTACCAACAACATAGTTGAGTATGAAGCTCTCCTCACAGGCCTTCGAATTGCAAAGCAATGGCACATAACTTACTTGAGAGTCTTTGGTAATTCATTGTTGTCATTAAGTAGGGTAATGATGAATTCCTAACAAAAGATGATAAGCTTTTACCCTATAAGCGCATGGTGGATGATTTCAAGAAATATTTCACCTTCATACAATTTGACCAGATTCCTAGAACACAGAACAAAGCAACTGATGCAATGGCTACCATTGGCTCCCTGATTGACATGCCTAAAAATCGAACAAAGTGCGAGTTCCTTGTGGAACAACTTTTAATCCTAGCGTATGATATCCCTGAGACTAACATGGTGTGCAACATTGTGGGTCCCACTTCCCCATGGTACCAAGACATATACGCCTATCTGCATGATAATATTCTCCCTCTAGATCTTACACGAAATCAACGCAAATCCTTCGTTCATCACTCTTCCCGATACATTATCGTTGGTGATACGCTTTATCGTCGCGAGTATGATGGAATCCTCCTTAGATGTCTGAATGAGACTGAAGCCCATACTGCACTAACAAAAGTACATAGTGGTGTCTGTGGGGATCATTCAAATGGTATGGCTTTGGCCAAAAGGATTCTCTGAGCTGGATATTATTGGCCTACATTAGAACATGATGCTTGTGAATTCATGAAGAAGTGTCTTCCCTGCCAGCAACATGCAGATTTGATTCATGCTCCAGCACAAGACCTTCAGCCCCTCCTAGCACCGTGGCCCTTCTCTCAATGGGGTTTTGACTTGATTGGCAAGATTTACCCACCATCTTCCGATGACCATACATTCATAATTACTGCTACTGATTACTTCACCAAGTGGGTGGAAGCAATGCCACTCTCATAGATCACTGGTACTCAAATTTCAAAATTCATCCTTTACCATATTCTCTGCAAATATGGTATTCCATCCACTATCCTCTCTAAAAATGGAACACCTTTTAAAAACTAGGCCATGAAACATCTCTGTGACACCTTTCATATCCAACATCGTTGGTCAACGCCTTATTACCCCCAGGGTAATGGTCAGGCAGAAGCAACCAGCAAGACCCTTATCCACATCCTCAAAAAGGTGGTCAATAACATTGGTCGAGATTGACACCTCCATATTCATCCCGACCTCTGGGCATATCGCACATCCATCCACACCCCTACAGGTGCCACCCTCTATTCTTTAGTGTATGGCGCTGAAGCCATCTTTCCAATCGAAGTTGAGCTCCCATTGTGTGTGTAAAATGTTAGTATCAAAATAAAGCAAATAAAACACACCAATGCAACATTAAACCAAAGAAAGCAAGATGAATTGAATTCAAAGAAAACAAACAAAGCTTCTCCAGAGTCATTCCATTGTCCTCTATCTCCAGTGATTCTCTTGAAGCTGCTGCTCTCAGATTGTGTAAGCAAAGCTTCTCAGAATGACAACCTGTAGAACGAGTATGCAAAAGGGAGAGTACTTCTATCCTATATGCTGATGGAGTGAAATGCTGATACAGATATGCACAGGGGCTGTAGATTATGCACGGGGGCTATGGATTATGAATGCTTCTAAAACTATGATATGAGGATGATAAGCCATGATATGAAATGCTAATATGCTAAACTATGCTATGCTATGATTTTAAAGGCTATGAATGCTGGAAAGCTAATTGGCTATAGTTTTCCTGTATGAAAGCTGCTATGTTTTTTAGAGACTCGGCAGTCCCTTTTATAGATTTTCACAGGCAAGAACCTGGCTGGCAAAGATCGATGGCTGTGAGATTGTCTGGTAATTTTGAATGGTGAAAGATTGAGAGGTTGAGAGGAAGATGGAAGATGTTGGGAGGTTGGAGAGAAGAATGGAGAATTTTCTTCAACCCATGGGAACAAGCTTGCATAGGAACAGAGAAATTAATTTTCTGTTTTGGAAGTTTGTTTCACGGTTGTTGAAGATAATCCAAATTAAATAAATAGATTTATTTAATTTCATGTGAGTTTGATTTTTGATTTTAGAACTATAGAAGATTTAATTAAATAAATATTTAATTGTGTGAACTTTAGAAGAATTAAATTTTGGAATATTTAATTGTAATAGACTTTTAGAAGAATTAATTAAATATTGAGAATATTTAATTGTGAATGGATTTTTGGAAGAGAAGAATATTTCATCTTTCTTTGAATAAAATATTCAAGCCAAGATTATATGATAATTAATATAAATAAATCGTAATGTTTATTTAATTAATTAAGAAATGGATAAGAAAAGTGATTAAATAAACTTATTTATTTAATCGAAATGAAAGAATGAACAATATAAATAAATTATTTAGATTTTATTTATGCAGCAGATTGAATTAGATTTAATTAAATATTAAAAATATTTAATTAATTACCGAACTAATTGATGTGACCATTTTAGGTGTATACATTTTGCCCTCTTTGAAGTGATGTGTTTTTACGCATTGCTTCAAAGAATTTTAAATTGCCCCAAAATCTTTGATTGTCGAATGTTGATAGGTATATGCCCCCACGGACGATGAATCGATAAGATTTTGAAGTTTTTTTATTTTTATGAATTTTTGGATTTTTTGAAATTTTTCTATTTTTATGATTTTTGAAGATGTCGATTCATCGTTCGAAAATGATGATATGAAGAAATTGACATGGAAAGATGTGAGATGAAAAATTGATGACCTAAATTGCCCCTGCTATGATAAAGTGTGATAAAATACCCCAATTTTGCCTTTAAATAGGTTAAAAATTTCATTTTCCATGTCATTTTCCCATTTTAACCTAGTAAAAATTGTAATTTTTGAGCTTTGGAGTGAGAAAGATGGCACTTCCTATCCACCAGCATCGTTTCGAGCACATCCGATGACATCAGTGGCTGGCACACTATGGACCCGCGGTATGTACCCCGTTAAACTTTTGTGATTTGAAAATTTTCCGTTTAGAGCACGTTTCCCAACCTTTTGTAGCTTTACACATTCTTTTAGCGTCCTTTTTGCTTTTTATAGCGCCCATTATGATTTTCATAGTGCCTATGATTCTATAGCGTCCATTACACTTTTTGTAGCACCCATTAGGTGTTTTGTAGCGCCCATGATCTTGTAGCGCCTGTTAGGATTTCTGTAACGCCCAGTAGGATTGTTGTAGCGCCCATGATTTGATGTTGTTTGGGGTGATCAATTTGTTCCCTAGGTTGTTGGAAAACAAATAGTAGCTGATAAATTTTCTTTTAAAGTTGTTAAAAACAAACAGTTGTTTGATAAGTTTGCTTCTAAAGTTGTTAAAAGCGAACAGGATTCTGATAAATTTGTTTTCATGAAGATGAAAAACAAATAGGTTGATTTGATAAGTTTGCTTCTAAAGTTGTTAAAAACAAACAGGATTGTGATAAATTTGCACTGAGATTTGATTGATTTGTCATGATGAATTGATTTTGATATTGTTTGGTCTTGATGTTCTCATCCTATTCAATAGGAGAGATTGGGCATTTTGCAGCTACGAGGGGTGTTTTGCAGCTACGGGAGACATTCTCGAGGACATGGAGTTTGATTTCATAACTTGTGCAGGTAGATCGAGATGTGATCGAGGCATGTGGATTGACCTCGTTGCTTGACATGCCTGAGGTGCGCCTCAACAAAGGTCTATTGACAACACTTGCAGAGAGGTGGCACAATGACACAAACACCTTTCACTTGGCGACAGGAGAGATTACCGTGACTCCTGAGGACGTGTACCATATCTTGAGGATCCCAGTGATGGGGGAGATAGTGAGGTTTGATGGCCGAGAGGCAGGAGGCACTGATGCTTTGAGGAGGATTTTTAGAGATCATCATATTGCTAGATATTTCATCCCATGGGGTGAGATTTCATATTCATATGCGCCCTTGCCCTCTGTACTTGCAGGCTTTATTGGAGGTGTGTTGTGTCCCGACCATAGGTCGAAGGGCTTTGCAGTTGGATGGGGTCGTGTACTCAAGAGGATGGTGATGCAGGGCACACGTTATGCTTGGGGATTGTGCATGCTTGCACATTTGTATGATAAGCTGCATCACATTGTATATGGTGGAGGTCGTAGTTTTGCAGTTGGTTGTTTGTTGTTACAGATATGGGCATGGGAGCATTTTGTTGTCATGCGACGATTGACTCGAGGACGGCGACCGGTTGGTCGGCCATACAGATTCAGATATGCAGATATCATTACTCAGCCGAGGCTGGGTAAATTAGATCATTGGCAGCATCTTCTAGATGATCTGGATACAATTTGTTGGCGACCCTATGTAGATTGTGAGGGATGGCCAGAGGATACTAGGGAGATGCCCTATGTGTTTACCGCCAGATATCTTATTGGCCAGACACCTGGGATTATTGAGAGGTTTCTTGTTGGTCGGGTGTGTCGACAGTTTGGTCAGCCTCAGGGTATGCCCATGGGTTCTGCTATTTATGCGCACCAACAGCAGGAGGTCACAGTGTGGGGTCCACAGATTTCATATGATGCAGCGGTGGCAGAGTTTACTAGTTTGGGAGCTTAGATGTGGGACTATAGACTTGATATTCTTGATGGAGGGATGACGACAGAGTATGGTTAGTATGTGTTGGATCATCCTGCGCCACGATTATTTGATCCTGATGAGCCTATCCCTATTGCAGAGGAGAGACCACAGATAACTGGTCATAGGCGACAGCGAGAGGCAGTTACAGAGAGTGATGATTCCGAGGAGGATGATGATGAGTCAGATGATGATGGAGATAACAGTGATGAGGAGAGTGGGGGTGATAGTAGTGGGGGTAGAGGTAGAGGTAGAGGTGGCAGAGGTGGTAGAGGTGGTGGTAGAGGTGGCAGAGGTGGATCGCGGATGAGACAGACAGCTCCATCGTCTTCTGTAGATCCTGTAGTATGAGCTCCATCATCATCAATAGATCCAACATCATCGAGTTAGATAGCGACCTTGTAGGGTAGGGTGCAGAGTTTGCAGAGTCAGTTATTACAGGCACAGACCTTAGCTACATAGTTACAGGGACAACAGACAGTAGTGACGGTCGAGAGAGATACAACTCGACGACAGGGTGAGGAGGCCATGGCTCTAGCTGAGAGTCTTCAGAGAGCAGCAGTAGGTGATAGCATGACGAGAGAGTTGACCAGAGCCGTCTAGGAGGCGGAGTTCTATAGGATCAGATATCATGATGTAGTGCCACCCGAGCAGAGAGTGAGTTATACGTAGTCTCGGTCTACACATAGTCATTCTCGGGCTACGAGCAGGGGTGTATCATAGCCATTACTTCCAGGAGGATCATCAGGGGCAGGTGGAGCAGGTCCATCAGGTATAGGTGGGACAGGTCCATCAGGTGTAGGTGGGACAGGTCCTAGACCAGCACCATCAGAGGATAGCACTGCATAGTGCTTTTTGTATGATGTTTTATCATTACGAGACATTTGTATACACATTGATATGATACCATTTTTGATGATGTTATGTCACACATAGTTGACATCTTTGTACATTTTGACATTCATTTTCGAGATATATGATATGCAGTGATGATTTATGATGAGTGCATCGATTTTCTATATATGCATGATGTTTTATGCGATGGTTTCTCAATTTTATGCTTATGATGTATATGTATGCATGATTTTAGATATGAAAATGCAAGTGCAATACTATGATATGATTACAATCTATTGATGAATGAATATGAATATGAATATGAAATGATGGATTCCTATGAATGTTTTTGATTATGATGTATGATTTGTTTTTTTTTTTGTGATTTTCTAATGCAAATATGTATGAAAAATGTATGAAATGATGTTTTTGTGAATGTCAAAATGTACTTAGTCATTTTAGTGGAAAGACATGAAACATTTGATACTTTGCCAGCTTTTGGAAAAACCTATAAATGCAAAATGCAAATTCTAAAATGAATGCAATCTATACTAACCATGCAGGGTATCTGTACGATATTGCCATTATGAGAGCTTATTTGTGCTTTTTGTGTCATCATAGAGCATTGAAATGTTGAAAGTTAATACAAGCATTAAAGGGTATGTTAGCACCAGTGATGACCTGAGTATTGCTTTCATGATTTTTGATATAGCAAGATAATACAAGCATCTAGGTATAATTGAACTAAGATGACCTGAGTATCGCTTGCATAAACAGACAAGAGTGAACCCGTTTCCTATGCAAATTTTGAAATGTCATCAATGATACTTAGTAGAGCATGTCTCATGACCAATTTGCATAGTACTAATGATTTCCTCGCAAACATCAAACAAAGAAAAATCATACTCCTTCCTTGCTTTTCTAGTTCAGTACATCATCGAATTGCTCCAGAGATATGATAGAAAATCAACCAACAATTCAAATTTTTCCTAAAGTATTCTAAACATTATTCAGATTAAGATCATCCAACTTGATTATCAACATTGATGTTTGTGTTTTGATGAACGTTGTTTTGACCATGTTGTTTGATTTCATTGGCATTGAGTGATCATTTGGGTGTTGTGATTGATTTGATGTGTCAATGTATGTTGCGTTTTGTCAAATTGTCATTTGTCCGTTTGTGATGTTTTAAAAGCTCGTTGCCCTTCTCTTGTCTCAATCTGTGTTTTTGCCCCCAGTTTAAACACAACTTGAATATGATGGATATGTACAAATTTCATCAAGCCACGATGAAACACAAGGATTCCCGTTGCATGATATGGATATGATAGATATGTACAAATGAAAGATATGGATAGATGATGCCATTATGCGAATGCAAGACATAAGCTAATAGATAAAGGAGCCCATTTTGATCACAAATAGCGCCTGTTTGCCAGGTTTTCACCACTTGTTTTTATTGCAATTTTTCAAGACCTTTTTCTATTTTTTTATGGATTTTTTTAGGACTTTTTCTGATCTTTATGGAATTTTTTCAGGACTTTTTATGATTTTTTTGATTTTTTCAAGACTTTTTATGATATTTTTTTTTTTTGGATTTTTTTCGGGTTTTGATGATTCAGACATAGAACTTCTTCAAATGGTGTTGTTGATTAGCTCTTCAAACAAGTCCCCTTGACATAGATAATTGATATGCTCCAGAACCGTATGCTGCAATGATGACAAATGGAAAGCCAATTTGGTTCAATTTACCTTTCTTTCTCTATCTGCTGATTGCGTGGATTTTCTCTCAAGACTAAGTCACCCACTTGAAATGTTGTTGTTTAACTCTGTGATTTTATACGAGGTTTTAATTGTTGATAACTTTAAATGATCAGCTGCATGTTGGCGTCTTTCATAACAAATTCAAAGCCATATAGATGAGATACTCGGTAGTCTTCATCATTTATCAATCCTTTGAGTGAGACCCTAAGCGAAGGTATTTCAACCTCTAGTGGTAAGATCGCTTTTGCTCCATATACAAGGCATGGGGTGGCTCCTGTTGGTGTGCGAATGTTGGTTCTGTATGCCCACAAAGCTAGATTTAACTAGACATGCCAATCACGATCAAGCATCATTTACCGTCTTCTTCAAGATCTTCAAGATTGTTTTGTTTGAAGCTTCTGCTTGACCATTTCCTTGTGGATAATAAGGTGTAGAGAACCTGTGTTGAATGTGAAACCTTTCACAAAGTTCATCAACATCCTGATTTTTAAAAGGCCTCCCATTATCAGTAATGATAGAATTAGGAATTCCATATCTACAAATGATGTAATTCAAGATGAATGAAGAGATTTGTTTACCGGTCACGGTCATCAAAGGAACAACTTTGAATCCATTTTGTAAAATACTTTGTGGCTGTGATGATGAATTTATGCCCATTTGATGATGAGATGATTTTTTCCAACAAGATCTAGTCCCCATTGAGAAAAAGGCCATGTTGGAGTGAAAAGTTGTAGTTCCTATGTGATGAATGATTCCCATGGATCTGGCATTTAGAACACTTCTTGACAAAAATAAAAGATTCTCTCTCCATGGTAGGCCAATAATATCCCATTCTAAAAAGTTTCTTGGCTAAAGTTAAACCACTTGAATGAGTTCCACAAATACCACCATGAACCTCTTGTAAGGCTTTTTCAGATTTGTCACATTCAAGACATCGAAGGAGTGTACCATCAAGACCATGTCGGTAAAGAATATCGGCGATCAGGGTATAACGAGATGATTGGCGTATGAAATTCCTTTTTTGGTTTTGGGATAAATCTGAGGTAAGATGATTATTTTTCGGATAGGTATAAATCTTGCCATATAAGGGTGAATCAGAACCGGTTAAATTGCATATGACTTGGGTCTCAAGATTATCATAAGTGGGAGAAAACAATTGTTCCACCAAGAATTCGTACTGTTTTTGATTTTCTAATAATTGTAACAAGCAATTGTAGCCATTGTATCTGTAGCTTTATTATCAATCCTTGCGATTTGTGAAAACTTGATTGCCACAAAATACTTTTTAAAATCGTCCACCATGTTCTTGTAAGGTAGCAGCTTATCATCTTTAGTCTGATAATCATCATCAATTTGATTAATGACAAGTTGTGAATCACCATAGACTTGCAATTCTGTAATCTGCCAGTCCAATGCTATCTTTATTCCTATGAGCAATGCTTCATATTCAACCATGTTATTCATGCAAGGAAACATCAACCGATATGATTTTGGAATGGTATATCCTTCAGGTGTGACAAAGAGAATCCATGCCCCCGAGCCTTGTTGCGTGTAGGATCCATCAAAGTACAATGTCCACGATTTTTGAATTCTTGCTGTGAAGACATCTACATCAGGAAATTCAATGTGCATTGGGTTTTCTTCTTGTAAAGGTGCTTCATCCAACTGATCTGCGATAACCTGTCCTTTTATAGCTCTTCGATCTACATAGTGAATGTCAAACTCACTTAAGATCATTACCCATTTTGCAAGTCTTCCTATTAAGGTAGCTTTGCTTAAGAGGTATTTTAGTGGATCAATTTTGGTGATCAGCTTAACTGTATGAGCCAACATATAGTGTCCTAACTTTTGGGAAGCAAACACTACTGCTAGACAAGCTTTTTCAATGAAAATATAGTTTAGTTCATGACTTGTTAAAGTTATGCTGATATAGTATATAGCCCTTTCTTTACCTGTAGAATCCTCTTGTGCTAGTAGCGCTCCCAAAGATACTTCTATTGCTGAAATATAAAGTATGAGGGGCTCTCCTGGAACTGGTGGAATTAGGACTGGTGGATTCATAAGATATTGCTTGATTTGATTAAATGTTGCTTCACACTTTTCCTCCCATTTGAATGGGACATTTTTATGCAATAGATGTGTAAATGGTAAGCTTTTATCTGCCAGTTGAGCTATAAATCTCCTGATGGATTGTAGGCGTCCTTGCAATGATCAGAGTTGACTGATATTTCCTGGTGGCGGCATGTCCATTATAGCTTGTACTTTTTCCTGATCAACCTCTATGCCCTTTTCTGAAACAATGTATCCCAGGAGTTTTCCAGATTTAACGCTGAAAACACATTTCTTTGGATTGAGTCAAACATTGAACTTCTCCATTCTGACAAATATTTTTGACAAGATTTCAAGATGTCCTTCTCTTGTGTGAGATTTGGCCAATAAGTCATCCACATAGTCTTCCATGAAGGTGTGCATCATTTCATGGAAAATAGTTGTCATTGCTCTTTGATAAGTCGCTCCTGCATTCTTTAACCCAAATGGCATTACATTCCAACAATAGGTACCCCAAGGACATGTGAATGTTGTTTTATCTTGATCCTCTGGTGCAATCTTTATCTGGTTATATCCTGAAAATCCATCCATCAATGAATACATTGCATGGCCAGCAGTTAAATCAACAATCATATCTATGTTTGGCAAAGGAAAGTCATCTTTCAGACATGCTTTGTTCAAATCCCTGAAATCTGTACAAATTCTAATCCTTCCATCCGGCTTTGAAATAGGTACGATGTTGGAAATCCATTTTGCATAGTCAATAGACCGAATGAATCCAACATCTAAAAGCTTCTTTAATTCTTCTTTAACCAATAATGCAACATGTGGATGCATTTTTCTAAGTTTTTGCTTCACAGGTTTTTCCCCTGCATTTATGGATAGATGATGCATTATTAGATTAGGATCCAATCCTGACATATCAGCATATGACCAAGAGAAATTGATTTGATTCTCCTTAAAAAAGCCTATGAATTTTTGTACTTCTTCCACTGTTAATGATGCTGCTAGTTGCAAGATTTTTGGCTGCTCTTTTGTACTTATGTTGATTGATTCTATGGACTCAATCAAAACAAAAGATCTTTCTTGATAATGTTTGGGAAGAGTGTCAAGTTTCTCATCCTTTAGTGCCTCAAAAAGGTTTTCACAATCGGATTTGCTCTTTATTTTTCTCTTGTTCTGATCTACCACTGCCGTTTTTTGGTTTTCACCAATAGATCCATCTTTTATTTCATTTATTTTGCGGCTAAGAGACTTGACACCCTCCCTATCAAAATATTGACTATGAGATTCTTGGATGAAACAATTGTTTTCTTGACTATATGAACAAAGGAAATTTACAATATCCTCATCATCGTGGAATGTAGGGATATGGATAGGTGCATCGTCATCCCAATCAATAAGTTTTGGATAGACTAAAGGCATGGAATCATTAGGTTGGGTAAGGTCTTGAGCTATCAAAGTCATGATACGGTTGTCATTTTCATGATGGATAAGGTCTATGATGATACTCTCCTGTCGATTATCAATCTCGTTAAAATCTAAATCGTCCTCACTTGAGTCATGATCGCTTTGTAAAACATAATCAAGTGGAGGCCTTGAGCCCTCTCCTTGTAAGAACGTGGGTGCAAATTTGTGTATGACATCCACCCTTTTCTCTGTTAAGAATGTATCATCAGAGACATCTTCCCATTCGTATTCATTGGAATCAGTGTCTAAACTATTATGCAATTGAAAAACTGATCCATAAAATTTTTGTAGAGTGACATCTTCATGGGGTTATCTGAAATTGATTCTCCTTCATGAGTTTGTTGTGTTTGCTGTGAAGTTGATCCTTCTGTATTTTTACCATATCCAAGTCTTGTTTTATCATTTGGATGTATTGAAATAGGTTGGATTGGCTCAATGATTCCTTCTTTTCTTTTTCCTATAGGACCATTTCCTTCATAGCCCATTTTTTTCATGATAGTATACCCTTTGCCATATTGTTCGATAGGTAACTTGATGTGCAAGAGAGATTCATCTTCATCTTTGTATATCCAGCTTAGGATGTCCCTATCTTCGGCTTCTTCCTCAGTGGTGTTAGCTTTAATGAATTGTCCATCAAACTTTGTGATTGGCACAGAAGCTTGGGATGTAGAGGCTGTTAAGATCTTTTGATTTGATAGGGTTGGCTGACCATGTGACCTTGGAGAAGGAGGTAAGGTATAAAGGGATAGTGAATATTCACCTACTCCTCTATCTTTGAAATGTAGCTTGGTGTCAAGATTCTTTGTCAGTTCTTGCAATTGGTCTTGTAGATTGGAAGAAGAAGCAGTAAGAGCCTCCCTATTGTGTGGCACAAAGGTGTCTTGAGTTGCTCGAATATTTGAACAAGTTTGGGTGCTATTGTAATCAGCTTGTATAGTTATTTCCTGTCCATCATATGGAAACTTGATGCATTGATGATACGTTGATGGTACTGCTTGCATATCATGAATCCATGGGTGACCCAAAAGTATGTTATAGGAAAGATCACGATCTAGAACCTGACAAAATGTATTCTTCACAACAAGTCCCACTCTGATAGGTAGCATTATTAGTCCTTTAGAAGCTCTCTCTTCATCATCATATGCCTTGATAGTTATTTTCCTTCGTGGATCAATGGAGTTTTCTTATATTCCTAAGGCATGTATTAGCTTTAAGGTACAAATTTTTAAACCGGCTCCTCCATCTATCAAGACACATCTAATTCGGTGTTTATGGATCATGACTTCAAGATAAAGCGATGAATTATGTGGATGTGTCATGGAAGCATCATATTTTTCAGAGAATGAAATACAAGTGGGGGAAGACAAATGTCCCACCATGGATTGAAATTTGTTTACATCCAGATCAGTGTCAACAGTTGTGTTTAGAAGAGCTTCTTCTAAAATATTCTTGTGTATGGGGGATATTTTGAGAAGTTCAAGGATGGAGATTTGAGCTGATGTTTTTCTCAATTGATCAACTAGATTATAATGATTTGGAGAAGGAATAGCTGCCTTAGATGAACTACCTTTTAAAACAACTTTTGCTTGTCCTCTCGTAGTCACATTAACCTATTGATATTCTTGTTTTTCCTTGATTTTAATAACATTAACCCGTTGATCATCTACATAGATGTGGCGGATTATTTTGTCTTCAATGTTATTTATGCTTTTTGCTTTGATATCTGATGTTTCCCCCTTTTGATAGTTTGGTAAAGGATCTTTGAATGCTTGATGATCGTCGTTGGCATGATGTCCTTCAATTTTGATGGTGCCATTGTCAATTAAATCTTGTACTAGATTTCGTAAGGCTTGACAGTTATTTATTCTATGACCTTTACATTGATGATAATTGCAATAATACGAGTCATTCCATGATGGTGGTTTGACTCGTGGCTCATAATCTCATTGTGGTGGTAAGGTAATAACCTTATTATCGAGAAGCTCCTTGAGAGCAGACTCAAGAGATTGACCCAACGTGGTAAAATTCTGTCGATTTGAAAAGAATGGAGGTCTAGACGGATTTGATGTTTGGGTATTGCCAAGATTGTTATTGAAATTACCACGATTATTCTTCGTATTTTGATTGGTCATGCTTTCTTGGTTAGAGTTCAGTCCTTGTTGATTGTTGTTTCTTTGTTGGTTGGTATTTCCTTGTTGGTTGTTTCGTGGAGCACTTGATAAGTTGAAGATAGATGATCTTGTTCGTAAATTGTTTGCATCCACTATACCATCATTGACAACATTTTTATTCCTGTTCCAAAACCTTGTTTTATCATTGTTGTTTTGGTTGGATGAACTTGTATTATCAAGTTTTATCACTCCTCTTTTGACCAAAGCCCCCTCAATGGTGATTGCGTTCTCAATCAATTTTTCAAAGTTATGAGGACAATGAAGATTAAGCTTGTAGCTTAATTCTTGATCTAGGCTATTGATAAAGATATCCATCTTTTCCTTTTTAGGAATAGGATGGGAATATCATGCAAACAATCTTCTCCATCTTTGCAAAAACGTAGTGAAGGATTCTCCTACTTTTTGTTTCAATTTACAAAGATCAAGCATGGTTATCTAGTGTTGGATGTTGTAAGCGTATTGTGATATAAACTGATTTATCAACTCCTCAAAAATTTTGATGGGGGGAGTGATTTTAGAAAGCCACTCCATGGATTGCCACCTACACTTCGTGGAAACAATCGCATTAGGTAGGTATCTTCATAAGCAAATTCTAGACTCATATTTCAGAAATCTCTCACATGTTCAATGGGGTCAATTTTTCCATTGTACCTATCAAATTTAGGTATTTCACAATGTTTTGGAAAAGGGATCATTTGAAGACTCCTATCAAATGGATAAGGAGATATGTCATCCAAAACATATTTCTTTGTTACACCCCCTTGCATTTCCTTTATTTGCCCTTGTAATTCTTTTATCTATTGAGTAAGGGCGCTAAAATCATTAGGAGGAGTTTCAGGATTCTGTTTAATCCCTTCTATATCAAAATTGGAAGGTAACTTAGCTCCTTGGTTAGCTAATCAAAGAAAATATCTTTCTTTGTTTCGTTCTAAAATATTTTCCATAAGAGTATGGAATTGGGGATCTTGTTTTGCTTCTTGAAGCTTTTCTTTTGTTAACTCTTCTATATGAAGTGCATTCTCTTCTTTCTCATTATTATCACCCATTTTGCTTGTGGTAGTTTCTCCTTCATCTTTTTCCATGTGTTTTTGAGATCTTGTGACAACAGGCATAAGCTTTGTTCCAAATTCTACTAACTTTTGATCAAAAGAGTGAAATAGTGCAATTTGTGATAGATATGAAAGTCTAGATAGAATGAAGATTCTATGACTTGAAAGATTTCTAATCTTTAGCTTGTGTTCCCTAATTGAAAGGATGAAAATCCTGTTGGCGAGAATTTAAGCAAAAGATCAAGAAAAGGATGATTTTTCACTTTATGAAGTTTGATCGTAGCTTCATAAAAGATGGATTTTGTGATGAATGCCTAATGTGATTGAGTTCTCTATTACAGAAATTGTTTTGGACGAGTAGAATATTCAATTGCAGGTTGGGGAATATAACAAAAACGAATGCGCTGACTATGGTTGTGCCTTTGAGAAAGGGCTCTTCTTTGAAAGAAAGCTCATGAGTATAATGGTTCTACAACATAATCATTAGTGAAACCTCTAACACAGTCATGGTATCGATGGAGAAAGGTTCTATGTTTAAGTAAAACCTTTCGGCTTTGGTACAAGAATCGTCTTTTCTTCAATAGTTTCTTGTAGCTAAGTGGTTTCTTCAATTTTTTGATTCGTTTGAGAATGGATTTCTTAATAAAGGTTGTGGATTTCCAATCTCTTAACATGGGAGTAATCAATGTGATTGTGAATTTTGGATGATCTTTACTGAATTAATGTATTGAAAACACATCAAGCAAATTGTAGAATAGTTGTGTTTAAGTCCTATACTAAACATTAAGTGTATGACCAAAATGTTGTTCAAAAATTGTTGTCACAGGTTTTACACATGATAGATAGATCAAACAGACTCACTCTTAGTACTCAAGTAGGTCATCATAATAATCAATAGCCTACATCTTAGAACTGCGTCGACTCACACAGTCGTGTCACCCCCGAAAGGGTGCCCGTGTTTTTGTCTTTTCTAGGCGCGTACTCAGAGTGACGAAAATGGATACCAGATCCCCTGAGCAAATGGTCATTGGCAGTTATATGGTGAGTGTCTTGGGGGTAGATTCTTCCCTCCCCTGCACTATGATTATTATGATGTTCAGAAACTAACAAGTTAGCCACTACACTAAGTTCGTAGTAAGGGTTTCCGTTCAGTGCGGCAAATGATATACTCCCTCGAGAGACCTCCCTACCTTTAGAACAAAGGCTTTGGGGATGGTTATCAATGCACACTACCGTTAAAAGAGGGTTTCCCCAGATTTTCTTTAAATTTTATAGTGGGGTGGAATAGCCTGGCTTTGGCTTGAACCCACTTGAGTCGTTCCTCTTGGGTGAGTACTTTTTCCCACAAGAGCAGGCTCTCTAAAGGATGTAATCAAAACAATAAATTTGCATGAAATTGAAAAGGAAAGTTTGGTATTTTGATCACCCAGTTAAGGGGAGAGCATAGACCTATTGCCACAGACAAAGCAAACAAATGTTCTTTTTAAAACCCAAATCACAATTGATCTACTCTAAGTGAAGATATTGCTTCACAAAAGCAAATTGTTCAATTTTAATTGCAAGATCATTGTGTAGTGACTACCCTAGATTGATTCATTTTAAAATCCATGTCTATCCTAGGATTGATTCATTTTGATTAAGTGACTATACTAGGATTGGTTCATTCCAATTAAGTTCCTACTGGCCATGGTCGCGTCGGATCTAGTCAAATCTCTACCTAATTTACAAATTACAATTTGTAGATTATGTAAAAAAAAATGTGCTAAAACAGACTTAAAGGGCGCTATAGAAAATAGCGCAGTGAAATTACTAAAATGCGCTATGAAATTGCTTATGAGCGCTGTGAAATTGATAACCGGCGCTGTGAAATGGTGAATAAGCGCTGCGAAATGATGAACGAGCGCTGCGAAATGATGAACGGGCGCTATGAAATGGTGAACGAGCACTATGAAATGGTGAACGGGCACTGCGAAATGGTGAACGGGCGCTGCGAAATGGTGAACGGGCGCTGCGAAATGGTGAATGGGCGCTATGACAGTGTTAAAGAGCGCTGTGAAATAGTGAACGAGCGCTATGAAATGGTGAACAGGCGCTGTGAAATGGTGAACGAGCGCTATGAAATGGTGAACGAGCGCTATGATAGTGTTAAAGAGCGTTGTGAAATAGTGAATGGGCGTTGAAACGTGTTTAATGCGCTGAATCACTCTTCTAGCCGTAACCTGCCAAAAAAATCTGCAAAAAGATGTTAAAATTTGGGGCAAATGCCCTCCTTCTAGCGCCAAAAATGTGTGTGTAAAATATTAGTATCAAAATAAAGCAAATAAAACACACCAATGCGACATTAAACCAAAGAAAGCAAGATGAATTGAATTCAAAGAAAATAAACAAAGCTTCTCTAGAGTCGTTCCATTGTCCTCTATCTCCAGTGATTCTCTTGAAGCTGCTACTCTCAGATTGTGTAAGCAAAGCTTCTCAGAATGGAAACCTGCAAAACGAGTATGCAAAAGGGAGAGTACTTCTATCCTATATGCTGATGGAGTGAAATGCTAATACGGATATGCACAGGGGTTGTGGATTATGAATGCTTCTAAAACTATGATATGAGGATGATAAGCCATGATATGAAATGCTAATATGCTAAACTATGCTATGCTATGATTCTAAAGGCTATGAATGCTGGAAAGCTAATTGGCTATAGTTTTCCTGTATGAAAGCTTCTATGTTTTTCAGAGACCCGGCAGTCCCTTTTATAGATTTTCATAGGCAAGAGCCTGGCTGGCAAAGATCAATGGCTGTGAGATTGTCTGGTAATTTTGAATGGTGAGAGATTGAGAGGTTGAGAGGAAGATGGAAGATGTTGGGAGGTTGGAGAGAAGAATGGAGATTTGTCTTCAACCCACGGGAACAAGCTTGCACAGGAACAGAGAAAATAATTTTCTATTTTGGAAGTTTGTTTCACGGTTGTTGAAGATAATCCAAATTAAATAAATAGATTTTTTTAATTTCATGTGAGTATGATTTTTGATTTTAGGACTATAGAAGATTTAATTAAATATTTTGGAATATTTAATTGTGCATGAACTTTAGAAGAATTAATTAAATATTTGGAATATTTAATTGTAAATAGACTTTTAGAAGAATTAATTAAATATTGAGAATATGGAATTGTGAATGGATTTTTGGAAGAGAAGAATATTTAATCTTTCTTTGAATAAAATATTCAAGCCAAGATTATATGATAATTAATATAAATAAACCGTAATGTTTATTTAATTAATTAAGAAATGGATAAGAAAAGTGATTAAATAAACTTATTTATTTAATCGAAATGAAAGAATGAACAATATAAATAAATTATTTAGATTTATTATACGCAGATTGAATTCAGAGATTTAATTAAATATTAAAAATATTTAATTAATTACCAGACTATTGTGATGTGACCATTTTTAGGTGTATACAACCATCACTGAGGATTTCTCTGAAGAACCTTATCAGTGAGGAGGATGCTTGTTTTGCACGATTTGCACAACTAGAGTGACTTGATGAAAGAAGAATCAAAGCCTATGATCATCTGCAAGCATACCAAAACTGCCTCAAGCGTAACTACAATAAGAAGGTTCATCCTTGGCAGTTCCAGGTTGGTGATCTTGTCCTTAAAGAGAACCAGCGCACCCAACAGGACCGTGATAAAAAGGAAAAATTTGAGGCAAACTAGTTGGGTCCTTACATCATAAGCGCTAAATATGGCTTCGGGGCATATAGACTTGATACCGTTGAAGGAGAGCCTCTTGAAGAACCTATCAATATCATGCATCTAAAGAGGTTCTACACTTAAGTCCGCTTGGTAACCCCACCTATCAAAAAATATATAAAAAAAAAGGGCAAAAACATCAAAAAAATCCAAAAATAGTAAAGAGAAATAAATTCATCCTATAGTGAAAACCACCTTTTGGTGGCACCTTGGATACGTACGGGTGGTGAAAACCTATTAATAGGCATCATCCGTAGAGGGATTAATCATTATCTACCTGGCATCCTAGTTATTTTATGCTTTCATCCGCCCTATCATCCTCACCCATCCCATCCTTGGCCGCTTGGTATATCTCTTGATTTAGTGTTGAGGATCCATCTTGGCTATCCCTCATCCTGAGCTTTTCAGTATCCCACTTTGAGCTTATGTCATTTGTCTAATCATCGGTCGGTTTGTGTCTTCATATATCCTCCCCATCATGTCAGTCTCCATCTAGATCTCATCCTATTGCGTCTTTAGTTGAACTACATTACCCCTGCACTTTCACATACGAAAGGTTGATCATTTGATCTACCCTCGAGGTATTCTGACCATCTTGTGTTGGCCATCCATCATCTACCTTCATCGTCCTCTTTCCTCTTTATCCATGGTCTTTTCCTGAACTATGAGGGATTTGCGCTTTCACGTAGGCAAGGCTAATCTTTGATCAACCCCCGAGCCCCTAGGTTTGTAGGGTGTGTCAGTCTGTGTCCTTGTCTGGCTCATTCTTCACAAAAAAAATCCCCTAGTGTCAAGATGTTTGGTTAATGGAAAACATCTTGCGTCAACTGGGTCATCCTAGTTTAGTATCTATCATCGGTCTCAACAGGATGCATCCTTCCTAGCAAACCACATCAATTCCCTCCATCCCCTCGATCCTATGGCAAAGGACAGATGAAATTGATTGTGATCTTTTGATGCTTTTGGACTTTGTTTAGATTTTGAGCTCCCTATCAGCACTTGTCATGGTCGCCTTGATCCATCATATCATGGTGTGCTTTGATTTTTCAACATAGGGGCGTATCTTGATATTTTCTTTGTTGTCTTTTCGGTTGTCCCATGTAGTACCCACCAAGATCCCTAAGGTCTTGTGTTACGTTGGGGCATCCTTGTGTGTTTATGGTTATCCCAATACCTAGCCCGACCAAGGTCATCGTGACCTTGGGGTGTCGGGATAGCCTTTTTGTTTTCTATGTTTGTTTTATGCATTGGATGCCAACTCGCCTTGGTCTTACATATCAGGGTATTCGGTATCTTATGCTATAGCAAAAATCAATGCTCTGAAGATGGAAAATTGCGTTCTTGACTGCATTTCATTTCATTACATGCACCCTTCATTCAACCTTGTTCATGACCCATGACTTGTGATTTAGTTTGTGCAAAACTTTGACTCTTTTCCCTCTTGATTTTCCTCTCAAGGTACTAACGGTTTTTTTACAGGTGCAGTATCACACCCACAATACACCTATCACCTATTTACATTCCCATGCAAGTCCTTACTGACACTTAGGTTTGCATTATAGGAACTCATCTTTCATTCATATTTCATGTTACATTATAGATTCAATATATTTCATAGTTCATAGACTAATTAGATTAAGCATCATAGTTTCATTTAACCCATACATGTCCATATTAACATTTACATAATACATGCATTACCACCTGAAAAAACATATTTTTGGATACATCCTATTACATTTCCTACCAACTATTCATATCATCCCGCATTATCAACATTTATACATAAACCAAATCATCCATCCACATAAGCATGAAAACATCATAAGCATATCATCCATCCATATAAGCATGAAACATCATATACGTATGCATACATAAACCAAATCATACATCCACATAAGCATGAAGTATCATATACATGTGCATACATAAACCAAATCATCTATCCACATACATGTGCATACATAAACCAAATCATCCATCCACATAAGCATGAAAACATCATAAGCATATCATCCATCCATATAAGCATGGAACATCATATACGTATGCATACATAAACCAAATCATACATCCACATAAGCGTGAAGTATCATATACATGTGCATACATAAACCAAATCATCCATCCACATACATGTGCATACATAAACCAAATATCCATCCACATAAGCATGAAAACATCATAAGCATATCATCTACCCATATAAGCATGAAACATCATATACGTATGCATACATAAACCAAATCATACATCCACATAAGCATGAAGTATCATATACATGTGCATACATAAACCAAATCATCCATCCACATACATGTGCATACATAAACTGAATCATCCATCACAAAAAAAACAACATAATGCATAGTGTCAATAAGGGTTGTCGCATATCATAATCAAAATAATACAATGTACATATTGTCACCAAGTCTCAAGCATAATCTACCACATATCCATTATATATCATCAAATAAGGTACAAAATCTAGAGATGTAGAGCACCTCTGATCTCTGTTGATAAGTACTAAACCTCCATCCTGTGTCTGTAAAAAAAAATGGTATCCTATCATTTTCTCTTTGATTGCTCTACTGTGAGCTGCCGACATCGGATCTCTGCAGAGAGTCGGGCACTATCCCTCTGTGCGTAGGAGTCCCCTAATACTCACGGATGGGAGTCCCCTGGTAACCACCATAAGGAGGAGTCTGTCGATAGTCACTAAACCCTCTAGTGCATGTCCCTAATGACTAGGATGGTGCTAGCATCTAAGGTACCTGTCTAATGTAGCGCGTTGTGTGCTGCACCAGATCTAGAATGGCATGCTCATATGCACACTTCCAGTAACTCGCCTCCTGCATATAATCATCCTACTACACAACCTGATTCCTAGCAGCATTCTGCTCATGCCTATACCTGTCTTGATCCCTGCTAATAACTCTTCGCTCCTATACCCAGGCCTCCTACGCTAGTGTCAGCTATTGTACCTGCTCTGTGGCCTTGTCCCTCTCAGCCTGTGCAACCTGTAACTCTACATGTAACCCCTATACCTCTGCCCTTGAATCCCTCCCTCACCATGTGCTTCCCACAGCTGAGCCTATGTTGTTTCTCGCTCACTCTGCAGCATCTACATTTGTACCTCTACAGCATCTCTCTCCCTATGCACGGCCTGTGCTCAAGCCTCCTCTGCATCCATGTCCCTTTGAAGTGCCTGAAGTCTCAACTTGGCAACATCTTGCTCTCACCAAAGACCTAACACTTATGACACCATTGCATCCCTCTCTATGAAGAAATTGAACCTCTGCCTCTGCCACCTGCCTCTCACTCTGTAACACCTGAGCACATGCCTATAATACATCCCTCTCTACCTCTATGACATGTACCTATTCCTGTGCCACATCTCTCTTTGTCTGCAACATGTGTATCTCTCTCCTCATCTCCTCCTCTCTCTGCTGCATCAATCCCATATCCCCAACTATCTGCTCTAAACAGTACACTTTGTCTCTGAGCTCAACCTGCTCTTGATGCAGATATTTATTTTCTACTCATTGCAATACTGCATCTTTATTTTATAATCATTGCAATTTCGGGTTATATCTATTGCCGGGTAGGGATGTAGTATATTGTTTGGAACGGACACTAAAATATTCCAATTATTTACTAGGGAGGGTTATATCTATTGCCAGGCCTCATGTCTCTCTCTCAATAATCTCCTCTCCACCTTTGTCACCATCGCGGCTAGATCTGAGTAGTCCCTCTCACCTTGGTTGAATCGTGCATGTAGCTAACTCATCTTTGTCTCTAATCAGACCTGCTCTGCCTCTTTCTACATAATCGCTGCTTACTGAGTTGCAGTCTCTCTAGGGTCCCTCTCAATACCACCGCTGGATCCTCTCCTCTAGGTGGTGTTGTCGATAGTGGTGCAATGTCATGCACATCAGAATCAATGTCCATCTCCCATGACTCATACCCCTCACTCTCTACCGACGCCTCCATCTCATCCACCTCAATCACCACAGGGGCTCCCCCTCCCCCCGTCATCCTCTCTTGCTCTCCACTAGCCTCAGCCTCCTCTTGTCCCTGCCCCTGCTGCCATCTTGTGATCATTTGCCTCATGTTTCTCCTACGCTCCCCTGGCCTCGGCCTCCTCCTCTCTCTCCTATTTCTGCCCTCTTGGGGATGCACGCACCTCTTGCCCCCCATCATGCTGCACCCCAACCCTGGCCTCATCCTCTCCCTCCTCTGCTCCATCATCTCCTCGGGCTCTATGTCGTCATCTCCTCCTCCTACCTACCCTCACTGGCCCCTCGGCTCCTCCAACCGCTTCCTGACCCCCTCCCTGCTGTCCTCCTCTTTGTCATCCTCATGAAACCTATCCCTCCACCCTCAGCCATCTCTCATCCTCTAACCCAAAATCCAGTGCCCCCTCAATCAACACCGTTGGTGTAATCCATGGAGGTGGATGTCACTTGAACCATTGACCATATCGATCCGTCGTCCCTACATCTCTCAGCCCCTCTCACCTACCTGGGTATGGCACAAACTACAATGCCTCTAGCTCCTCCCACACTGCATCCAGATCTAGCTCAACCCCCCATGGTCGATCTTGTGTCAATCGTCAGAACATCACTCACCCTGCAAGAATATCCCGCCTCACTCCAAACTATCGCATCACCCGATCGGGTCTGTGCAGCTCCACTACACGTGGACCTCTCCCAATAATATAACATTGGGTAAAGAAGTAACCAATGTGTGCCTCCTCATCATCCCTCCAACCCCTGAAGTGCCACAGCATATACGAACGCCATACTATCATCTCCACCTACACATCATCCAGTCGTCTCCTCCACACATCAACATCTCTGAGATCTTGATACCGCAGTATCGCTCCCACCTCTGTCCCCCATCCCCAAGCTACGGTTGCTCTGTCATCCTGCTCTCTTTCTCTTCGCATGACCAACCTAGTCACCCTGATGTGCTCCCAGGCCCACACCTGTAGCAGTGTGACATGGGTTACACTCAACAACTGTCAATAACATACCTCATGCATATCCTGGTATAGCTGCGCCAACATGTAGGTCCCCCACACAAACTGACCCTCTTGACCCTCGATGATGTGTTGAATCACCTTGACAAACCTAAAATGCAAGAATCGACCACTCCGGTCTAGCACTAGTATCCCACTAATCAGCTTCGCTAGGTACAATGATAATGTCGGTACCCTGCAAGACAAGCATCTATCCACATCCAGCTGCTGCCATTGAATCGGTAGCTTGTCATCACCAAATACAACCTGCACTGACTCATCCAATGCCTCGCCTGCTACCCAACACTTGCTAACTATGAGCCCTGCTATCAGGAGCCTTAGAATCCACCATACATCATCTAGGGTAAACGTCATCTCCTCAGTCGGTAGATGAAAGGTCAATGTCACCGAGTCTTAGCGCTCTATCAATCTTTTCAACATGGCCCTGTGGGCCTTAATAGTCAGATAAGAGAGCATGTGGAATAGTCCCACCTCTGCTAACCTCTGGTGATTCACGTCTGTCATCACCACCATGCATCTCCTCGGTACCTTAGATTGTCTCTCCTGCGTCCGCAGATTCTCAACATTCTGCATCCATAACATAGCCACTATGTCATTTTTCTTTTGTTTTCTATTTTCCCTCCCTTTTTTTCATCTTTCCCCCTCTTGTCAGACCTCTCGAATCCCTGACCAAGCCCCTCGCTTCGCCTGAGACCTCGGACGACCCCGCCCAGGTCCCTAGGTGGACTCGCCCGAGCTCGCGGGCGGACCCACCCGACTGCAGGCCGATCCGCTCGAGCCCTCAAGTGGACCCGCCTGGCTACGGGCAGACCTGCTCGGGCATGGGTGGACTCCCCCATGTCGGCAGGCAGACCCGCTCGGGCATGGGTGGACTCCCCCATGTCGACAAACGAACCCGCCCGGGCATGGGCGGACCCTCCCATGTCCGGGGGTAGACCTGCCCGGGCATGGGCTGACCTGCCCTCGTACATGGGTAGATCTTCTCGAAAGCGAATGGCTCGACTCTCCCACGGTCCCCAAGCGACCTCCCCCGCCTCCTACTCTAGTCTTTTTCTTCCTGCCCATTTTTCCTCCCTCCGCTCCCAATAAAACCCATATTTTCAAATTTTGAAAAACGTAAATGAAATGACCAAAATCACAAAATTGGGTTTGGGGGCTAACCTGGCATGGCATGACACACTTGCTGAGGAATCGTCGTCTCTCGTCCCCCAAGTGGATGATGTCGGTATCGTACTCCGGCATCGTGCACTCTCACTCTTGCCCTCTCCTTTTCTCCCTTTCCTCTTCACTTGACAACTGTCTAAATGAGGAAAGGTAATTCTTAGACTTACCTTTTATAGCCTTCTTCCCTCCTTTTTCCCTTTTTAAAACAAAGGGACTTTTTTTCCTTTATTTAACCAAAATTTCCCCCCAACTAATTCCTTCACCCTCTATCTTCCCGGGGCCATCATTTGCACATCATATACTCATTTGCCTCTGTTCAAATGCCAATCTTTTTGGTTTTTCGTGCTCTTTCCAGAAACATGTACCACTTCATAGTTTCGAGAAGTTTCCCATGGCCCCTTTTCCTTCCCCGTCCGCCTTCTCGAGGGGGCATACCCTACCGTTCTCTCCCAATCTTTCGTTGTAGACCTTCTCTTGTGAGACTGGGGCATCCCCTTTAATTCCCCTTTGTTTGAGCAACTCATACAAACTCTCCCATGTTGGGGCATCTCTTTTTTGGTCGCTTCCTCTATAGAGTCATTTGTATTTTATTTTTCTTCGAAACCCTATTATCCTAATAGTGTTTCGAAGAGGGGCAAAATGTAGACATCTAAATTTGACCACTTCCATATGGTCAAGGCGTCTCCTTAATCATCCCTTTGCTCATTTAATTCACCCTCTTTGCCAGTATTAATTAAATCATTCATTTAATTATTATTTTGTCCTACATAAGGTTTCCAAAGTATTTAATTTAATAAATACTTTCCCCCTCTTTCCTCTCTAAATTAAATAAATATATCACTTTATTTAATTTAGTCATATTACCTCTTGGAATTTTAAATTTATTTTAATTCCTCACTTTCTCTCTCATTGTCACATCCTCCAACTTTTGCAAGTTGGTCTTTAATCCCTCTTAACATCATAATTAATTTATGGTTAAGATGTGCACACCCCTAATCAACATTAGGGTCCCATCCTCCATAATTTCCCACTTGCCTCTAATCTGTCATTAATTTGTCTAATCAGGTACTTGCACAACCTTAATCACTTAATTATGTCAACCTAATACCCATGTTATTTATGGAATGTGTCCTAAGTCAACCTTATTAAAGACTTTCTCCTTTTGAAGAAGGCATTCCATTCCCCATGTGAATTTTTAATTCACATTTAATCCCCCAATGCATTTCAAGGAATTTTAAATTCCTTCTCTCATCCCCATGAGAATATTTGAGGAATTTTTAATTCCTCACATGTCCTCTCACTCACATGGGAACAAGGACCTCCTTTATGAGGAGATCTTGTCCCAATCCCAAGGTACTATGTACTACCTCCATGTCATGTACTCTCCTTCCAACTCATGTACACATCATCATTTTCAAGCCACTTCACATGCCACATGTCAAGATGTGAGGGCTTATGAGTTCTCAACTCACCTTAGCCCTACATCTTGATCTTGGTGGCTCAATCTCAACCGTCTATTTCTCTAGAGAGTCCAAAATTCTCTATAAATATCCCCTTTTTTCTCGCATTTTTGGAGAGATTATTTTATGCTAGCCAAACTTTTGAAGTTTTTTCTTTTGAGCCATACTTAGCCAAATTCTCATACTTGCATCCATTTTCACTCATTTTTCATCTTCATCTCATCTCATAGCTTGCATCTTTTGCCACCAAAGGAGCATACAACATCAAAGATCGAAGGGCCAACCAAAGGATCGATTCAAGACAAGGTGAGTCCACTATATTTGTTGTTTTTATTTTGTTTTGCATTCAACTAGGCTAATCTTGAGGTGTAGGGTGTTTATATTGGTTATTCACACTCTTTTGTTTGTTGCTCGTATTCTAACAAATATTTTTTCCCTATCACAGTAGAAACATTTTCTAATGAGGAAAACATTGATATGCAACATATCTTTTATTCATCTCTTTGTCAAAAGGGTTTCTAAATCATGTCAATCCTAAGTTAAATCATGTGCTAAAAATTTAGTAAAGGAAACCATTGTGCTTATCCTAAATTTTGTGACAAGTAAACCTACTCTTTTCATTTTTGTTCCTACACAAAAAGTTACATCAAGCCATTCATATGAGTTCTTTTTTATCCTTTATATTTCTCATCCACTAACATCAATCCAGTAGTAGAGTCCATTTCTTCATGAAAACATATTTAATATGATTGAGTTACTTCCTTAACAAAAAAATTATATCCATACATGTATATTTGATAAAAAAATGAGAAAAATAACAAAAGCAATATGCACTCGTTTTAACAAGTGTCACATTTTATGGCTATCTCATGCCAAAATATTAATAAATTAATTCTAGTGCAAAAGATAATTTTTAATAATAATTACTAGTGAAATTATACTACAATTGTTTGAAAAGTATAACTACTATTATAGTGTAACAATTTAGTATTTATGATACGAAGTATTAGAAAGTGTAATAAGTTATAAAATATAACATCTCACGATTTCCTTGCTCTAAGAGGCATTTGGTTAAGAATTTGTACTTTTTATATATACTATTAATTAAATGTCATTGATCTCGCTAATAGTGGTGAGACAATAATTCATCCTTGGTACTTTTGAAGTTTATTATTTAACTTAATTTTATCATTTTTTTTTATTATATGGGAAAATTAGGTTTTGAAGGGACCCGAAACCCTTTACAACACTTAAGGTACAAAATGTTGCTCTAGAGATACTACGATAAAACACCAGTAACAACCCAAAACCCAAAACATCAAAAGATACAAAATGTTGCTTGAAAGATAAAACAATAAACAATCAACAACACCCAACAACAACAAAATGACAAAACAACAAGAAACAAACTGACACCCAGGAGTAGAAAAGCACACAACAAATAGACAAACTGACAAACAAGACACTATTTCATACCACTTAAGGTGTTGGCCACCTCAAGCTCCTAGATCTTATACATTTCAATCATGTCCAACAACTCTTTTTTCTTAGCTTCAAAGGACTTCTTCCAGTCAGTTGTCCCTCTAGCAGCAAGGCCTTTACCATTATCTTTCGCACCTTTTTTCCCTTTACCTATGGCCAAGTGTTCCTTCTCCATTAGCTCAAAAAAATACAGTTGGTCCTCTCTAAGCTCACTAATTTTACGAAACAGGACTTCCAAAGAGTTTGCACTAATTTATATTTGTTTTTTATTAGATATGCAAGGAAGGGACCCCATCCTATAGTTACAGTAACAGACCAAAAAGGAGCAAAGAGAGGTGAGAAACAACACCACCAACTAACCAAAAAACAACATCAAATTTGGCACGCAGGCCAACATTGAAAAGCATAACCATTGTCTAGCCATTATCAATAAAAAATATAAAGTTTTTATCAACATACTTCAATCTACAAAGAACATTAAAATTAAATCTACAGTATTCCAGGTGGTATTCCACCATAACCTATAGAAATTAACAAAATAGTCCCAAATATGATTAAAAGACTAAAAACCCATTATGTTATGGAGACTTTAAAATTTATTGTATTTAGTCAAATTGTTATTCAATGAATTGTTGTACTAGATGAATTGATGTGCTTGATGTTCAATTTTGTGTTGTCTCAATAAAATATTATCCTTGTTAAATTGTTATATTTATTTAAATATTGTAGATTATAATACTAGATAAAGTTTTCAATTAAAAATTTTTGATCATTTCTATAATTATTGTGTATTAATTAAAAATCTTTCTATATTCTTTAAAATAAATATTATTCTTCTTTATTTATTTTATTTTTATATTGTCTACATTATTTATGTTAGTTATATTAATGACTCTTTTAAAAAATTAACCCTATATAATAACACCAATAAAACTATATGAGATTAATAGTTGGTATTATTAAATATCTCATATAATTTCATTATTGTCAATTTATATGGCTAATTTTAAAAAGAATCATTGATATAGTTAACATAAATAGTATAGATATTATTAAAAAATAATTTATAATTATAGTTCATGCAAGTCCTAGGGGTGGAAGTGCCTAACTAGGGTGTGAAAATGTCTTTAACTTCCCCCTATACCTTGGTCAAGGCTTACAAATATATTTTGAAAGTAAGATTGGATTGGATTTGAAAAACTATATAGATTGTCTAGGTGATCAAGGTAATATTTGTGTGAACATAGATAATTGATTATACAATTATGGAAATTTGTCTCTTCCTTAAGGATGCGACTACTATGACACTTTATATGGCTTATATTATGGCTTTGTGTAAATTTCTTGGTGTAAACAATAATTTAGAATTAAAATTTGGAAACAAATACAAATGAAAAACTCCTTATTCTAAAATATCACAAACCTCAAATAAAGCATGAAAATGGAATTCATACAAAGTAAAAAAGATGTTACCATAAGACTCCATTGTTGAGTTTGATTTTCCACAAGTGTTTGGGATGTGGATGCTCTTTGCATAAAAACTTCCTATTTCGACAACATATAGTTATCATAAAAGTGGATGGATGAAGATGAGAGCTTATGAATCTTATTTGTATATTTTTTGGAGGGAATATGGATGGAAGAGATGAGTTTGAAAGATCAATAGGGGATAATTAATGAGAGGACTTCCCTAGGATCCTAAGAAGAGAATGAAAGGTCATGATTGAGTTTGTTTGAAAATGAAGGATTAGGAGTGCATTTACTAAAAATAGTAATTTGTTACAACCATAAGAAAGTGGGAGGTATATAGATTTAGATGCTCCTTTAGACATCGAAATGGTGGATGGTGTTAGTGATCTAAGTTGTAGATCCCAAATCCCTAAGGCTAGATAGTATGCCAAGTACTAGGGATATTGAACCAGGGAAGAATACCACTAAACTTATAATCAAGTTGGGCAACTGAAACCCAATTGTTGAGATGGGTATGACCTCCTTCACTTCTATATTTTTTGAACCAAGACAACCTTCATTGATTTTTTTAATAGATATTTCCAAATAAACTAAATATTTACCATGACCCTTTTAAAGAAAATAATCTAACATATGAGTCTTTTAGAATGTATTTTATGATAACCCTTTATGTTATTACATGCATTCAGATATGACAAGGTAAAAGCACAAACCTATGTCACACTTTCGACCAACTAAATAGTTCTGAGCGAAACAGTTTCAACCTAAACAATTTTAGTCAAAATAATTTTTCTCAAAATTATGTGGCCTGTATGTGGCACATAGACTTTTGGGCGAAACCTTTTTGCTCAAAAATACAAAATTTGAATTTTTCCTTTGTCGCTTTAAAATGCGACTTAATTTATATGTAAGGTTTCGGTTGGACCCCTTTCTACCAAAATTGTCTATGTGACATCCTTGTTGGCAGCCACGTCATCCTTTTTCAAAAAATTCTGAAAATTTCCTCTTGAACATGATATTTTTTAGTCAAAATATTTTTTTCCAAAAAATTAAAAATTTACCCTTTTGTAGAGCTCGGAGTCAAGAATCCAAATATATATATATATTGATATTTTGATTATTTTTAATATGTTTTTTATTTTAAATAATATAAGTACGATGTTAAAATAAAAAATAAGGCTGATTAGAAATTTAAAAAATACTAGAACATATTAAAAAAATTACAAAATATATGGTGCACTAGAGGAGAGAGTCTTCTTCAAAAGGGTATACTTTTTTGAAAATAATAAAACTATACAATATTTGGCGTCAAATGAAAACTATCAAATTCTGGTATATTTGACTTTAAAATGTTATTACGAGGAAACTATATATCATTTTTTTTTCCATGCACTAGATATTGAAGTTATCTATTTGGAAAAAAATCTAGGGGAAAATAAAATTGTTTGCTTTTTTTTTCTTGACGTCAACTTAACATCACTTTTCCCTAAAATTTTTAGCCATTCTAAAATTTCCCTTAAATTTATAAAAACAATGAAAAATTACAAAAACAAACTTCATCAAGAGTTCTACATTTCATTAGTTTATACATCATTTTGAATTTCAAAACATAAATACCACTTTTATGCAATCAAAGTTGAGAATTTTTGTTTGTGAAGTGATTGATTCCTTTATAAACTGACACATGTTTGTATTTTTACCCATCAATAAGAACATACTAAACTAGACTAAACTAAAAGATGTTTATCTTAAGTTTGTGTGATTGTGTTAGGATGATAGGTAAATGGAACCAATAGTAGACTGGTGCCTTTACCTAGTTGGGTGACAAATTCTCTAAGTTCATATATAATTTTAATAACTATAACCAAAGGTGATACCTTAATCAAGATATCACAAAAGAGTATGTGTCAAAATACACAAATTGAGCTCTAAACATACAATAAAAAAATATTAAATGATTATACTTGATAATACATGAGCGCATCGATATATTTCCATTATTATTCTAAGAATATACATCATAAAATTATTGTGATGATTTTATAGTATTCTAGTTGGCCAATTAATCAAAACACATCTAGAAATGTACATTAAACACATGGAGACACTCACTCAAGGTCAATTATATCTTTCATCATTCACTCTTCAAAGATTACAATATGTTATTACAAGTTTGAGACAAAACTAGATTGTTATGATAACAAAATACAATATCCAAACCTAAAAATTGTGAACCATAGGGTTTTGTTATGTTAGCTTTTTTGTCTACTATTTTCCCTTATTCTTCCCATTTTTCCATCCTTTTTCAAATGAAAATATTTATAATTTTTCATATCTAGGAGAGAAACATCAAAATTTTCATGAATACACAAGCCCATGACAAGTATGATTGCAGATAATTCTCATACCCATCAGGATTTGTTTTCCCCAACTCATGTTAAAATCACACTATAATTCCATATAGACACATGGGAAAATGTGGGGGAATGTACCTACTTAACATAAAAAAAATCTCTATATTTATAGCACCAATATTACTAAAGTTTTTGTATAAAAAAGTCCTATGAAGTTAAATCTAGAATAGTAGCTAAGCTTCATCCACTATATTAAAAAATATAGTTGGTGATTTCCCTTTTTCAACTACTAGAAGTCAATAATCATTTTTAGGAAAAAAATGATCTAGAAGGTTGTCACATCATATCAAGTCATTAATGGTGGCATTGGATGTTGTCAGGAAATAAGGACAAACATCTTAGAAGGAAACATTTGAGATCAGTAGTGCCTTCGACAACCTTATGTCATTAGATTGCCTCAAAGACATGCACTACTATGCCATAAAGCAGAAACAGACATAGTTCATTTCCCACATTGATCCTTTTAAGAGAAAATCACACAAAACAACTAGTTTCAACAACACCATTAATAGATTCAACAAACATAACCAAAAACTATGAATGATGAAATAGAAGACATGAACACATAGATATACGTGGGGAAAACCCTTTCGGGTAAAAAACCCCACACTCCAAAAGACCATATCGCCATTGTATTATTTAGCAACAAAATATAGTTACAATACAATATCAGGCTCACAACCTTTACAAAATATTTACATCTTGTTCCATTCTAAAGAATATTTGACAACATAACCCATCGCGACAACCTCTCTTAGACAGAGACATCTCATTCGACTACACAACCTTACCGCTCGACCACCAGCCTCTTGGCCTCTCTGTCGTGCAGCTGCTCACCCTTTACCTTCTGTGAGATCCATCTCTCTCAGCTTCCTAGCACCCAACCTCTCGGCCTACATCTAGCCTCTCACCTTGCACCCATCCTCTCGGCCTGCATAGCTAGATTGACCGATGCTCTATGTCCTCTGATTGTTCAACTACAACACCCCATTAGGGTTTCCACCTTGAGCCACATGCCATCATCCAACATCCAATTCTTATCATCGAATAAGTAGTTGAACAAATCTCCAGCGTCAAACTTAGGGTTATCCACCTAACACCATGTCGCCCAATCACTGTCCCATTGAACTCACCAAGACTTCAGTTATCAGGTGTCGAAGAGACATTAGACAATCTCACATCGAACTTGCATTGTCACATTGACAAGAATCTAGTTCATGAACCATTCAGTCATCAGAGTGTTGAAGAGACACTTGACCATATCTCCTGAAGAACCCGATGTCACATCAACAAGGTTTTGCAACTCACTATATCATTGGTTCATCGAAGAGACATATTGCATGTTGAAGATACTTTCACCAAAGTCTTGGTGACACCCTAAAGTCACACCGACATTCACCGAGCACATGGGCCCACATGCCATCTATCCTCCACATCATCACCACCTATCGGCCTTCGTCACGATCCAACATCCTATCATGTCCAACATATGTCAGCTTCCAAGTCGCTATATCGTTGAAAAACTGAACTTCAAAACCTCATGTCAGAGGTTGTGAAGTTCAAAGAACCCACGACTTACTGATAAAGGGATCACCCTGATGCTCAAAACCCAAACTTTTGAACCTCATGTCAGAGGTTGCAAAGTTCTCAAACCCATGACATGCCAACAACAAAGGGATCACTCTTCACTTCACAGTCGCTAAGTCGAGAGGTTATGAAACTTCAAAACCCCATGACTTCAGTTAGAAAAACTTGAAAACCAGTGACTTAACTCAGGCTGATGAAGGAGGAAAACACAACTACTCTAGGAAGTTGATCAATCCAGTAAATTTGAGTCACATTTCTCAAAATTCTCCCACTTGACGAAGAACTTACTGGCTCCTTCCAAAGCAACCTCAAGAATCTTAAAAAATTCTTCCGTGCTCCAACTAAGACACCTGCAATGACATCCAAGATATCCACCAACTCAGGAAACATTTCCAACCATCCACCATAGGAAAAAAGGAAGGATCCAAGGCATATATGCAATAGTCTCAAGAACACAAGCATCAGATCCTATAGACGACAAAGCCTTCAACACTGCCACCACTCCACTGTGCTCACAAGTTATACAGAAGCAACACAACATCAACTTCAAATCCCTCAATCATGAACACAATTGTGAAGTCATTCTCCAGAAACAAGATAGAACATCAGCTAGAACAACAACCAGAAAGCTGACTTCTCCCATCCAATTGATCAACCCACACAATTGAAAATAGCACACACAACAAGTGCTAATCCATCAAATCACACATACCTCCAAGGTATCAACACCAGTAAACTCATGCCACTTACATAGCCAACCCATCAACCAATGAAACAAGCTCCAAGTGCTAACCTGTCGAAGAAGACCAAACACATCTAGGAATTCCCAGTGCATGGGTAATGCCAAATCTAAAAAATCAAGTCATTACAAGTCTACCAACAACATCACATAGAGAGTGTAAACATGTAGTTTCAAGGAACCATCCACAATGCTATACACAACCTGTACAACCCTCATCACAAGTCTTCATAACCAAGACCATAGAGAGAAAATTCTACACATCATATACCTATAGAAAATCCTTCTACATACACCTCTAAATGCCAACTATGTCAAGTATGATCTCCTTCACAACACCCCAAAAGAAAATCTATAACAACATCCAAACCCATTCAACCTCAAGAGATCAAACATAATATATATATCATGTAATCAACATGGATGTAAGCTCCTCAAAGAAGATCAAGCTATTTCATTTCCCATTTCAAGAAATACGCCCAATGCATCTCCTGAACTCAACATCAATGAATGTAATCACAATGCACAAGATGACCATGTTATCCATCTCTCACAATGAATCCTTCAAAAACATCTAATAGTAGTTCAAGATCCATATCCATGAAAGAAAGCATAAAACACCTAAGAGAAACAATGGGCAATACCTCTCAAGCAATAATTTTCTAAGTAGACCAAGAGTGGGGAATGAGAATGCTCCTCCAGGGTAACCAATCCCTCATGACTTCTCCAAGAGAAATCTCCTCATTGGTCTATGTTGAACTCATGCTCAACCAAGGTGTAGGCTCCTCAGACTTTCTACTGAAATCTCACCAAGAGTAACCATCAACAACACTTCTCTCATAAGAGAAATACAACCTTACCTTATTCTCCATGTATCCATGAGCACCTGCAACCAATCATCTCATGCTAAACTCCAAATGCATCATTGCACTATCATGAAATTCTCAAGCATATGACCAATGCACCCAAAACACAGAGAACCGCAAGACCATTGTCAAAGCTTTAGACATCTAAATCAAGAACTTATCATGACATCATGATCTTAACACCCCCCTTAGGAGATCCCATGCTCCAAGTGAAAATACCATGGTCTCAAGAGCAATGCATCATGCCAAAAATTTAATGCGCAAACAAGAGTCTATCATGACATGAAAAAAACAAACTCTAATCCAACATCACCTATCAAGCACCACCAACACCTCAACCAAAGACTACAAGAATCCTCCATGGTTCTGAGATGTTGCACATCTTCAAATAGTGTCCATGCAAATGTGAAGAACTCTTCTACAACAACAAGATCTAAGAGTCCCTCCTAGTAACATATACAACACTAAAGAAGATCATTCACCACCAAGTGATGAATACACAGTCATTGCTAAAGCTCCCATTGAACCATGACAACCAATATCTCAAGCATCATGACCAAACATCTACTAAACTGAAAATCCTTCAGGTCCACACATTAACAACAACACCAAGATCTCCAAAACAAGCAGAAAAATACAATCACTGTCAAGAGCTTACACAAACTTGTGTACCCAAGCTATCCATGACATCCTAATACAACATACTACAGGTCCCCATAACCGACTATTCGGGTACTCAACACCATCCATCCTCTCATCTCAAAGCAACCACACCAATGCACAAGAGACCACATAAAAGACCAACTAATAGATCTACACCATCACATAATCAAACCTTGTGGATATTGACAATCCACTTCTGAGTTGTCCCACAACAAACATGTAGGTAAAGACAACCCACAACATTTCTCAACCCGTAGATTCAATCAATAGAAATGTGCAAACCCATCAACACACTGGAAAATACACAACTGAGATCTCAAAGAGAATAACAACGTAGACAACTTGACTCAAACACCAGATCAAGCTCAGATATGATTCATCAATCATGTCCACAACTCGAGCACCATAGTCTAGGAAACCACCAAGAACCACCACAAGAATGCTGAGTGATAAATCACATACCAACACTCCCATGTAGAGAAGACATCACACCTCCTCAAACCATGCCAAACTGAAACTATCTCATCTAGTCACACCCCAAAAGCCAGGGTCTAGAAAATAGCTTGACAACAGCTCCACATAACCACAAGTTTTGCTTGACCATGTAAAACCTGCAAAACAATAGGGCCATGCAAGTACAAACCATCCTTAAAAGGAAATAGTCATTTAGGAACTCCAGGCCCATTTCAAGCCAACTCAAAAACCACCAACATGCACATACATTCAAGAAAGAGACAAGCTATTTCAAAAGCTTCTAGATCACCTAATGATCAACTCCATAGCTTACTTGCACTTGGGGTACCATAAGACTTTTCCTTCCAATACTAGGAACAAACACCCAACATAAGCACATTACTCCATGACTGAACAACAACCCAAGATTCTCCATATCATGAGGGAGCCTCTCACATAGAGACCCAATATGAAAGCTTTTGCTGCAACACAACCACAAAGCAAAACATATTCCACCCCATGCATCATGGTTATACCATTTCCAACCAGGAACTTCAAATCACAACATTCCAGTATGACCAGTTCTAGTTTCTCCATCTTCACTGTCTTCCATGTTGCATGTTGTCCCAAAAACTTAGAAAGAAAAGCAAGAATTTCTACTCATCAAAGGATCAATACCTCAGCTGATTCCTCCATATTTCCTCAAGCCTGACAGACTAAGAAATATTCATAGAAGAAATACTCAGAACCAACAACACACTAGGAAGAAACACATCCCAAAAGACACGTACTACTATTCCATAAAGCGGAAATAGACATAGTTTATTTCCCACATTGATCCTTTTGAGAGAAACTCATGCAAAACAACTAGTTTCAACAACACCATTAATAGATTCAACAAACATAACCAACAACCATGAATGATGAAACAAAAGACATGAACACATAGATATAAGTGGGGAAAACCCTTTTGGGTAAAAAAACCCCACACTCCAAAAGCCCAGATCACCATTGTATTATTCAACAAAAAAATATAGTTACAATACAATATCAAGCTCATGGCCTTTATAGGAGATTTACATATTGTTCCATTCTAGAGAATATCTGACAAAATATCCCATCGCAATAACCTCTATCAAAGAGAGACATATCATTCGGCTACACAGCCTTACGGCTCATCCACCAACCTCTCGGCCTCTCTGTCACGTAGCAACTCACCCTTCACCTTCTATGAGATCAATCTCTCTCTCGGCTTCCCAACATCTCAGCCTACACCCAGCCTCTTGGCCTGCACCCAACCTCTCGGCCTACACCCAGCCTCTCAGCCTGAATCTTGCCTCTCGCCCTACACGACTAGATTGATCGAAACTCTATGTCCTCTGACTAGTCAACTACCACAACCCATTAAGGTTTCCACCTCAAGCCACATGCCATCATCTAGCATCCAATTTTGGTCATTGGATAAGCAATTGAACAAATCTCCAACATCAAACTTAGGGTTATCCACCTCACACCATGTCACCCAGTCATTGCCCCATCGGACACACCAACACTTCAATTACTAGGTGTCGAAGAGACATCAAAAAATCTCACATATAACTCGCATCATCACATCGACAAACATCCAATTCGCCAACCATTCAGTCATCATAGTGTCGAGGATACACTTGACCATCTCTCCTTGAGCACCCAATGTCACGTCAATAAGGTGTTGTAGCTCACTGTACCACTGGTCCATCAAATAGACATGCATGTCGAAGAGACTTGCACCAAAGTCTCGATGACACCCTAAAGTCACACTGACATTCATTGAGAACACAGGCCCACATGCCATCTATCCTCCACGTCATTGCCACCTGTCGGCCTTCATCATGATCCACCATCCTATCAGCTCCCACATCCGTCATCTTCCAAGTTGCTCTATCACTGAAAAATCAAGCTTCAAAACCTCATGTCGGAGGTTGTGAAGTTCCCAAAACCCGTGACTCACTAATAAATGGATTGCCTTGTTGCTCAAAACCAAAACTTTTGAACCTCATGTCGAAGGTCATGAAGTTCGCAAAACCCATGACATGCCAACAAAAAAGGGATCACTCTTCACTTCACGGTCGATAAGTCGGGAGGTTACAAAATTTCAGAACCCCAAGACTTAAGTTAGAAAAACTTGAAAACCAACGACTTAACTCAAGCCGATGAAAGAGGGAAACACAACTACTCCAGGAAGTCGATCAAGCCAGTAAATTTGAGTCACATTTCTCAACAAATGTCTTGGTGGTAGGTAAGAACAAGCTACAAGGGTTTTAGACCGTTTTAGGTTAGTAACAACTTTTCTGCAATTAAAATATTCACTTTATTTTCCCTTTACTTGATGTGTTAGACCTATTGGCCTTTTGTGAGCCATCTTGTATTATAAAAAAGTGGTAAATTTTTGAACCATGTTCCACTTTCACATGGTTTACAAACTCAAAAACCAAGATAAATTTTAAAATTGATCACTTTCTCCTCTTCTCCTCTTTGTTTCACTTTGTTGGCATTTTGGACCTTACTAGAACCATCTTGGCAAGTTCAAGGAACTATGAAATTTCCAACACCCACTCACACAAAATATCCAAGTTAGATTTTTACATTCCTTTGAGCCTTGTTGGAGGTTCAAGAGGCTCTTGAATCCAAAATTTCTTGCACAACACTTAATCTTTTTTCTTTCTTTCATGTTGGAGACTTGGTCAACCTTTTTATTTGTTAGGAATTAGGATTTCAAGAGGAAAGGATGACAATAAAATCATTCCATAAGCTATGCAAAGAAATGTAAGTCCAAACACATGATCTTGAAGGGGTAACAAAGCTTTGGAGTTTCAAGGATTGGGTTTTGGGCATACCTCATGATAGGTATTTGGGGAGTGGAAAAGTTGAAAGTCATACTCCAACAAATGTGTGGAAATGGAAAAAGTAACCCTTCTACTTTTTCATATTCAAGCCCTTCTAGTAGACTTTGGCTTGATTTTTCCTAGATTTAATGTTGTCCAACATGTTCACATTAGGTCTTGGACCCTTGTGAATCATTAAGACTTCTAGGATGTCTTGTAAAGGTGTTGTGAAGTGTTGTAACCCACTTTCACACTTTTATGGGACCCTTTCATAATAATTCACTTAAATAACCCCTTTTTATCACTTACCAAGTCTTATTTAAAAGTGTTGTAAAGTGTTGTAACCCACTTTCACGCTTTTCTAGACTTGTCATCACCAATTCAACCCTTTCTCATGTTTAAATGACCCTTAAATGCACTATTTGGCCATTTTTAAGTGTGTTTTTTAGGATATTCCAGTTAAACATTATTTAATGCCCCGTAATTCCTGAAACCCACTTAATTTTATTAAGTGGGACTAAGTCACCAATAGGGGCGACTTAGTCCTTTTTGGCACAAAACTCAAAATTATTTCAATTTTCTAGCAGGATTTTGTCCTTTAACCCTTGAGGTTGGCCTCTGATGTGTTATTTTTGGGAAATTTAGTAAGAACAAGTATAAATAATGGTTTTTCCTCTCATTTTAACACCTAATTCATTCAAGCATTCACTCATCCAATCCTTCAAGCAATTCTCAAGCATTCAAGCACTCTAAGCATAATCAAGTCATCCATTGGGGCACTTCATTGCATATCTTCAGATTTTCAACATCAAGGGTGTGGTAAGTTTATGAAATTTGCATGTTATCTATTTATCATTCTCTTTCCATTTCATTTCATTGTTTAGGGTTTGATTACCAAAGTGGGGTTTGACCAAGGCAAACCCCTATTCTCTAACCCTCAACCATTTCCCCCCCTTTTCATGTGTGTTTGTAGACTTTGTAGGTAGATTTGTCAAAGAAATAGGTGTTGAAAAGTGGCCAAGAAGTCTTCAAAGTCAATCAAGTCAACCTAACCCTAATTCAAGCTTGGAGAGACTTTTTATCCCATTTTCTACAAAATCAAGTGTAGACACCTATTAGAAAAGCAAGTGCAAACCTGAGGCTACAAGATTTTGTCTCAAGATTCCCAAAATCTGTAGGAGGACTAAGTTGCCACTAGTGGTAGATTAGTCTCGCTTCCAGGGCTGAAAAGTGGTTTCTACATTTTTGGATACCCATTTGGCAAATTCTTGTTCTGGCAAGTTTTCCTGAAACTGGGACTAAGTCACCCAGCTTGGCGTAAGTGTCCCAGTCAATATTTTTAGTTAATTTCTCAAGATTCCAAAATCTCCCATCATCAAGTTTCAGATTCCAGGTGCACCTCTCTGATTTTGTCCAGTTATTTCATCATTTACTTGCATTTTTAGTTGTTTTTGCAAATCACATTGTATTTTCTATCACTTTGCATTTCTTAGGTTTTGCATCATAAAATCATCTTATTTTCAGATCAGTGCATTAATACATCATAATTAGACATAATACATCTCATTTACATTAAATTTGAGTGTTGAAATTTGCATTTTGGACCCCATTCAATCCCCCTTTCTCCTTTTAGGTGAAAAACCTTAGAAGGAGCAAAGCCTTGTGTGGGCAATCCAAAATCATTCTCCACATTTTGGTGAACTTGAATTTTGAACACATTCATTTCTGATTTCAATTGCATCCTAGGTTTCATTTACATTGCATTAGATATTGCATTGTTTAAATTGCATCCTAGGGTTTTCAAAATTGCATTAGTGAAAAGCTCAAAAAACTTGCATTTTTGCATTGAAAATCACAAAATTCTGCATTTTTATACTATTGTTGCATCTATGCATTTGAAATACATAGAATTGCATTTACAATTTTTGAAAAATCTCAAAAAAATCATTAGTGGGACTAAATCCCCACACTGGGTGACTTCGTCCTCTGGCTCATTTTGCACTAAATTTTCTAGTCATTTCTAGGTATTTTTTGTACTTTTGTTTTCTAGTATTGCATTTTTCTTTCAGTTTATAGAATTTCAGTTATTTTCATTTTATTCATCCTAGATTGCATTGCATTTGCATCCACAATGCCTCTTGTGGTATTTGTATGAGTGTTTGGTGCCCTATTGATAATACTTTAGTGAGAATTTCCCGACTCATGGCATCCCGCGATAGCACACTTGTTCCGGACCTTGGGTTGTTTCGAGCTCCTACTCCTGATATGGACAATGGTGCATTAGGCATGGATACTACCACTAGTACACCTTTACCTTCACATCCAATGCATGTTGACACAAACATTAATTCCCTCCCACAAGGAAAAGGAATTAACATAATTCATGAGGATTTAGCACACTTGTAGCAAAAATTGTTTCTTGAAAACATCTCAACCACTACAATTCCTACCATAGACAACATCCATCAAATGCTTGAAAGTGATGAGGGCTTAGATGTTATGAAAAAAATTGTTGAGATATACCAAAAACATACCTTTAGCACACCTAAACCAGCAAACACTATGGTTAGCCAACGAGGATCTTACATTCCTCCTTCAACCGTAGCATCCATACCCACCTATACCACTTCTCAAGTGACAACCACCATGCAACAAGTTAGTCAAGTGACTCCTTTCACTATTCCAACTAGCATTCCTAGTTCTTTTATGGCATTGAATGTTCCTTCTTCCACCACCTTCACCCCTATTAGTGTCCCCTTCACTTGTCCCAACATTACATACACTCCATCACCATTCTCTCTTCCACCTCATACCACTTACACCGACCCTCTCATTACACAACTCTTCCAAACTGTTTCTTCCATGCAACAACAAATATCTACCATAAACCTAAACCAAACTGCACCACCCACCTACTATGTCTGTAGTAGCCCATTATCATTGGAAATATTACGAACCCCAATGCCACAAGGAATTGAGATTCCTAGGTTTGAGGAGTACTAAGGTAAAGGAGACCCTACTAATCATGTCAATGCTTATACCGCACTATGTAGTGATTTTATCCTTGATGATAAACTGTTAGCTAAATTGTTTCCTAGGACTTTAAAGGACACTACTTTGGAGTGGTTTTCAAACTTACCCAATCATTCAATTCACTCATTTAATGAGCTTGTTGATTCCTTTATAAGTCATTTCCAAGTCCATATGACTCCCAAAAAGACAATGGATGATTTAATAAGATGTAAAAAAAATGTGGATGAAAAAGTAACTGATTTCATTTCACGTTATCAGTCATTGTATGCTCAAATAGATATCAAGGTTCTTGATGCACATCTCCAAAAGATGTTTATCAAAAACTTGCAAAGTCATATTCAAGAAAAATTGACCATGATGAAATTTCCTTCTTTCCTACATTTATGCACAACCCTTTGTGATTATCACAATTCAGTTAGTAGTCGTGATGCAAAGTCCACTTCCAACCGAACTGCGACATCTGAACCTAGCACTTCAAACAATTTGCAACCATTTCGCAAACTGAACAAAGGGTTTTTACAATTCAATCCCCCACCTCAACAACCACCTCAACCTATCAACAACCAAGTAGCAACTGTTAAAGTTGCGATCCCTTACAATTATGGAGATCCTAAACAACAATTTACACCATTACCCAATTATCTTCATAACACCATGACCCAACCTATGTAGAAAAAAATTATTTCTTTACCTCTTGTTAGAACATTAGATACAACCAAACCTTTGCCTCCAACTTTCCAACCCAATGCTTATTGCCATTTTCATAGACAAAACAGACATGACACAGAACAATGTAAGTGTCTTAAACACATAGTGCAAGACCTCATCGATTCTGGTTGTCTATCCATTTCAAATGTTAATGCAAAAGGCAATATGTCAGTTGCCCCACCCAACCAAAATTTGCAATTTTTTACCAATCCCATGCCTAAACATAATGTGGCATTCATCAAATGCAGTGAAACTCCAAACAATGATGTGATGATTGTTAATCAAGAGATTGAAAATCCTGATACACCCTCTATTAATCCTATGAATGAAATAGTAGGAGCGATAGACGACATCCCTCGTAAGGGCCAAACTAAGAAGAATCTTGATATTACTTTCACTTCTAAAGATATTCTTCCAAATCTTCTCGATGGTCCTCTTTACATAGCCGAACGTATTTAAGATAAGCCAACTACTGGGATACTCATAGATCCCGCCTGTGGTGAGAATGTGATCACAGAGGAATTTTTGGTCTTACATGAACTTTATCAATATAACTATGACAAACCAAGAGCATGGATCAAAACACATAACGGTTTTGTGTGCCCTACGATCGGATCGATCATTCTTCCATTACAAATAGGACCTAAGACATTGGATGCTACATTCTCTATCATTCCACAATTAGATTAGTTTTGTCTGTGGCTAGGCCATCCATGGCTTCGCTCGATGACATATTTACTATTAACCATAGTGGCTTTAACCCCTTATCTTCTAAAGTAAATTTCACCTTAGAATCCTTCTGGCCTGAGCCCATGGAGCCCATAACACCTCACAAGGATTTCTTCTTCATTACTTATCAAAAGTTTAAAGCAAAGAAAATTTCTGACTTGTCCCTCCGCAATCAATCCCAATCCGCTTCCGACATTCCCATCCTTGATGAGACAATGCTTCAACTTGATTCTAAACCTAAACAAACCTTACCACATTCAAATCAACCACCCCTAAACATTTCACCTTCATCGTCTAAACACCCGAGACATAATGAAACCAACCTCGTCATGCCTCCCCGCATTAAACAAGTGCACAAAGCAAAAGAGAAAGTGATTGACCCATCTCCTTTGGTTCCTTTTGTTCTTCCCCCTTAGGAAGAAAAGGAGTCTATGGTGGATCAATCCACTCTTGCACCCACACAACTTCAAAATAGAATCAAAAGAAACCGCGGTGCTAGGGAGCATAGGTGTCGACGTCATCTCCTGGCTCGTCAAATGTAACTTGAAAACAACAAAGAAAATCAACCTTTGTCTTTTCCATAAGTAATATCTGACCACCCTCCCCCTTCCGACTCGCCTCAAGAGAATGTGATACATCCACCACAACAAAATGATACAATACAACAACCACAACTCTTAATACACCCTTCATTGTCCAAATTACCATTCGTCCTCCCGTTGTGATAAATCAGGATGATGATGATGATGAGGAGATATCTAAAATAGATGAAGAGGTGCATAATGATTTGAATTCCTTATTTTCCTCTTCTATGAGCTTAAATGATAAACCTCTCACAGCAAGTGAAGAACTTGGTACTTCCCATAGTTCAACACTTGCATTTATTCATTTGGACAGTCAACCACCCTCGCAATACAATAAACATGATTGGGAGGTGGATGACTTGTTAGATGGTTGACTTGCATTCGCCTTGCTAGTCTTTTTCTTTTATTTTCTTTTTCTTCTTTTGTATGTGCATATCGTGTTCCCCCATGCTGTGCATTTGATGTTCTCTCTATCTTTGTGCACTTCCTCTATTCGTACCTCTATTCTTCTATATGTCGTACTTTTCCTTTTCACTTTTGTTTTGTGTTTTCCTTTTGGGGATGAAGCAAAGTGTAGAGACACTCTATGTCTCTTCCATGTTGACCCAAAAGGTCCTTTTTCCTTTGTTTTGTGTTTTCCTTTTGGGGATGACGCAAAGCGTAGAGATGCCCTATGTCTCTTCCATGTTGACTCAAAAGGTCCTTTTTCCTTTGTTTTGTGTTTTCCTTTTGGGGATGGTGCAAGACATTGAGACCAAAATGTCTCCTTCATGTTGACCCAAAATATTTTCCTTTGCTTTCACCTTTTTATTTTCTTTTCACTTGTGTTTTCCTATTGGGGATGATGCAAAGCATTGAGACCATAATGTCTCTTCCATGTTGACCCAAAATGGATCTTTCTTTTTCTTTTGTTTTTGCTCTCTTTGTGTCATTCTTCCAATTTTATGTATTTGGGGAATGATGGCAGTTCTAAGCTCTTTCATAAAAACATTGCAACAACGAACATACTAACCCCAAATCCATAGATCCCTTATGTGTTTGGTGTTTTCCTTTTTTGGGGCAACCCCTCTTTCTTTTCTTTCCCTTTCCTTTGCATGACGCAGCCTTACTAAAAAATGTATGACTTGGCCTAGGGGATTTCCAAGTTGGCTCTCATGTCTTGTTTCTTTTCACACTTTCATTTGCTACTTGAAAGTAATTGCTCACAAAATGGTGTGTAGCAATTCCTTTAAATTGGGGGCATACATTAGCATTATTCATTTGCATTTTTCTTTTTCTTGGTTCTTAGTGTAGCCTTGTCACTTTATACGATGCGTTTGTCACTTTGTTGATGACATTGGGTGTGATGTCTTTCATGAGAAAGATCTATCTTAGCATATTACATTCCTCTTGGTGGCCTGATGCGACGCACTGCATCCCCTAAGTTTCCAATATTTTATTCTTTGATTGGTCCTCTCTTGGAGACATTAGACAAAATGATCCCTAAGTTATAGACCTCATATGAACTAGACAAGACTCATTTGAACATTTCTTTTCCATTTTACATTTTACATGGCCAATCTTGCATAACACAGCTTGCATGCCTATGGTACCTTTGAATTTGTTCATGAGTTCTAAGCATACGAAGCTTTTCTTGTCTCATGAAGCGCGAATCAAAATTGTCTTTGTCACGCCTTATTAAAGTTATTAGGAGGTATAACTTTGATATGGTTGAGTTGGAAGCCCGTTCTGAGGCACAACGTTCCCCATAGCCACCTTTTGGGATTTATCACCCCGTAGACAACCAAAAGTTTCGTTGCCTGAGAATGAGTATACTTGGACTTTCTCACCCCGCGAACAACCAAAAGTTTTGTGACCCCAAAGTGAGTATAGTTGGGCTTTCTCACCCTGTGGACAACTAGAAGTTTTGTGGCCCTAGAGTGAGTATACTTGGGCCTTCTCACCTGACAGACAACCATAAGTTTCATTTCCCCAAAGTGAGTACACATTTTTCTTATTTTAAAACAAACAACCTAGATCTGATCCACAATGGGTTGGAAATATGATCGAAGCTTTCATTCATTCCTTTTCATCATCATGTGTGTTCCTTTGTGCTTATGTTTGGTTTGCCATGAGATCGTGATCCTGGGGGCTTGATCATCCCTCTTGATTATTGTTGTCTCATCTTACCAACGTGTGTGCATTAGGATCCCTCTTGATGTGCATGCTGGGCTACTTTAGCAAGAGTTTGAAGCAAGTTCATCCTCTCACTAAAGTGGGGGCTAACTATGGACACAAAAAAAGTAACCCTTCTACTTTTTCATATTTAGGCCCTTCTAGTGGACTTTGGCTTGATTTTTCCTAGATTTAATGTTGTAATGTGGCCAACACGTTCACATTAGGTCTTGGACCCTTATGAATCATTAAGACTTCTAGGATGTCTTGTAAAGGTGTTGTGAAGAGTTGTAACCCACTTTCACACTTTTCTAGGACCCTTTCATCATAATTCACTTAAATAACCCCTTTTTATCACTTACCAAGTCTTATTTCAAAGTGTTCTAAAGTGTTGTAACCCACTTTCATGCTTTTATAGACTTGTCATCACCAATTCAACCCTTTCTCATGTTTAAATGACCCCTTAATGCACTATCTGGTCATTTTTAAGTGTGTTTTTGAGGATATTCTCGTTAAACATTATTTAATGCCCCATAATTCCCGACACCCACTTAATTTTCTTAAGTGGGACTAAGTCGCCAATAGGGGCGACTTAGTCCTTTTTGGCACAAAACTCAAATTTATTTCAATTTTTTGGCAGGATTTTGTCCTCTAACTATTGAGGTCGGCTTGTGATGTGTTATTTTCAGGAAATTTAGTAAGAACAAGTATAAATAAGAGTTTTTCCTCTCATTTTAACACCTAATTCATTCAAGCATTTTCTCATCCAATCCTTCAAGCAATTCTCAAGCATTCAAGCATCTAAGCATAATCAAGTCATCCATTGGAGCACTTCATTGCATATCTTCAAATTTTCAACATCAAGGGTGTGGTAAGTTTATGAAATTTTCATGTTATCTATTTATCATTCTCTTTCCATTTCATTTCATTATTTAGGGTTTGATTACCAAAGTGGGGTTTGACCAAGGCAAACCCCTATTCTCTAACCCTCAACCACTTTCCCCCCTTTGCATGTGTGTTTGTAGACTTTGTAGGCAGATTTTTCAAAGAAATAGGTGTTGAAAAGTGGTCAAGAATTCCTCAAAGTTAATCAAGTCAAAATAACCCTAATTCAATCTTGGAGAGATTTTTATCCTGTTTTCTGCAGAATCAAGTGCAGACAATTGTTAGAAAAGCAAGTGCAGACCTGAGGCTACAATATTTTGTCCCGAGATTCCAAAAATCTACAGGAGGAATAAGTCACCACTAGTGGTGGATTAGTCCCACTTCCAGGCCTGAAAAGTGGTTTCTAGATTTTTGGATACCCATTTGGCAGATTCCGATTCTGACAAGTTTTCCCGAAATTGGGACTAAGTCGCCCAGCCTAGTGTAAGTGTCCCAGTCAACATTTTTAGTCAATTTCTCAAGATTCCAAAATCTCCCAGCATCAAGTTTTAGATCTCAGGTGCACCTCTCTGATTATGTCTAATTATTTCATCATTTACTTGCATTTTTAGGTGTTTCTGCATATCACATTGTGTTTTCCAGAACTTTGCATTTCTTAGGTTTTGCATCATAAAATCATCTTATTTTCATATCAGTGCATTAGTACATCATAATTATACATAATAAATCTCATTTACATTAACTTTGAGTGTTGACGTTTTCATTTTGGACCCCATTCAATCCCCCTTTCTCCTTTTAGGTGAAAAACCTTAGAAGGAGCAAAGCCTTGTGTGGGCAACCCAAAATCATTGTCCACAAAATGTGACTTAGTGTAAATGGTTAGGAGTTAGGGAATTAGGGTTCAAAAGGAAATTATACCAAGAAGAGGAAACTTGATGACCTAATAAAGGGAAGGGATGAGTGCAAGGAATGGGAAGATATGATGTGGGGATGGATAAGTTTGATAGCTTAACAAAGGAAAAGGAAAAGTAGACTTGGGCGAAATGAAATGCATAGAAGGCAAACTATGAAAGGCTACAAACTTATAAAAACTTATAAAATTTAGCATAAAATTTCTACTTAGACATTTATTGGGAACTTTGCAACATCTAACATGAACATAGGCACATGAGGATGGTAGAGAACAATACTTATGTGAAACTTGACCAAGCGAGACCCATTTAAAACTATCTCAAATTGATTATCTATGATGGGATAAATAAGGCTAAAATGCATAAGGGGAATGACTTAGGAAAAAAGGAAATAGTCTTAAAATGTGGTACCAACATGAGCTTTAGTTGGGGATGCGTGTCAATTGTCGACATAGTGAGAATTTAGATATCTAAGAGTTGACCAAAATAAGGGACAAAAAGGAGGATCAAGAAAATGACATGCTTCATCATGATCGATGGGGATCATGTACATAAAACTAAATGATATTTAGGACAAGACATAATATATAACAAGTTTCAACCAATGACATTGAGGCTCAAGGAAACTTGAATGATGGCTACAAATGCAACTCATAAATAAAAGTGTAGGTCTAGCCTTGCAAAGAGGAAGTTGCTTGATGATTAATTTCTTGACGTATTCTCTAATAATATTTCCTTAGTAGATCCCATGATTTTTCTCTACATCTTGATTATATATAAATTTTTGATGTAGATCCTCCTTTAGATCTTTCATGATCTCAAATTTAATGTATTTAGGTACTTGTGGAGTAAATACTCCTACATACTATATTACACCTATATTAGCTATACCTAAATGGGAGGAACAACATGGATATTTTGTAATTTTCACTTTGTATATATGAATACAATGTGCTTCTATATGATGACACATATTTTTCCACTATTACAAATAGTATGGATACACATATGGATATGAGGAATATTAAGAATTATATTTCACCTTATGAGAACTACTTCATTAGCGAGAAGATTTTAGTTAAAATGTGTTGGTGACTATTAGGTCTCAAAATAATAGCTCCACTTCCTAGAACCAAAAACCACTCACAAGGCTAGGGTTGTCAACAAGTGAGAGAAATGAGTTCATTGTGAAAATATGGAGAAATCTAAGCTAACTCTACAAGAGTGGGTTATCTCTCCTATGTTTTGAGCTCAACTTAAAATCAAGAGGGTGTTATTATGGGTATACCTTAACAAGTATTAAACTCACACAAAAAATTACAATAAAAAACAATTGCAACTAGACCCAACTACATTCTTAGCCCTAAATACTATAACTAATCCAATAAAAAATTGTTTAATATAACCCCTATATAGCTAATAATATCGTGCAAGCATACCTTCATGAATTTGATTAATCTTATTGCTCTCTTAATAATATACCTTAATTATGTTACAAGGTTATGAATGCATAGAGGGACTCACTAAGTCTTACTTTAATTAATGTTTCAATTGATGGATGTGAGATTGGTCAAATGATTCTAGATTGGTGCCTATTCATTTGGTATAAAGTCATAAATATCAAATTGAGAAACAAATTAGAAACACAAAAATAATAGCTATCCATTCATATGCACCAAAATAATGACAACAATATATAGAACATACTTAGTCATCTATAAATATGCTACATAAATCCATTTGAAATGTATAAAAGGCCATTATAAGGTTTGTAATATTTAGAATTGTTGCATTCACCAATTTAACATTACAATCGTATCAAAAAATGTGATGAGAAAATTCCCTTGAAGATATATAGGCATTCATAAGGAAATTAACATACGCATACCATAATAAAACATTTGTATTTGCTCTTGAATAACACAAAATCTACTTGAAATGATATGTATTGGAAAATTTTGTGCCTTAGAAATATTTGTTGGCCACACAAACATCTATAGAACCATACCACAACCAACATCCTTAAAAAATAACTCAAAATTCCTTTAATAGTAGTAGGACACTAACCTTAATCATTATATTGTTCACCAATTTAAAACTTAGGTCAAGGATCAATCTTACCAAAAATGGATGTAATAGATAGAAGGAGAAGGTTTACAATTACTTATGGTAGTTGGGAAACTATTTACCATTACTGTGAGTAGGTGGAGAGGGTGGAGGATGAGTCACACAATTTTTTCCACTGTTAGTTCACTTTTTGTAGACATTTAAGCCCCATTTGGATGTCAAAATCACCTTTTGTGGAAAATCGACATGCATCAGAATATAACAGGTCATTGATCTCATTGGGAACTGGAAAAAAATTGGATCCTTGGTAGATATATCCATATTCCATCGCTATCCCCACAAAACTACTACTACGGGAAAATGAGACCCCATGGGATCATGTGGAACATCACCTTGGATCGAGATATATCTTGATACCCCAAAAAATTCCACAGAACTTCATCTTGTAGGACTTTGGCCCTCATCAAGATATGTCCAACACATGCCCTTCTCTTTCCTTTTACCTTCATTGCACCTTCCTTTGTCATCCCTTTGTCTATCATGCCTTCATAATTCTTTGTCAAGGGTTCCATGGGAACCAATAATCAATGGTTCTTGGTTCCTATGGAACCTTTGACCATCTTTTTTATTCTTTTTCCACTGGGAAACAAATCATTACAGGTTTCAAAGGAACCAAGAATAATTGTTTCTTGGTTCCTATAAAAGCTTTGATGAGTCTACACAACCATTTTTTTTGTCTAATTGATTGAAGCGTAATGAAGAGGACACACAACCAAGAGCACACTACAAATCATGACCCCTATGGAAACTTATTAGATTAGTTATTGAAAAAGGATCATACCTCATAGGCACACAAAAGGAAGGGACTCAAAAAAAATGACAATGAGAAATTGAGTCCCAACAACGACTATGAAAAAAGCCTTAAATTGAAGGCACCTACCAAATTGATATTATACAATATATTAGAAAATTATTAAATTATCTTTCACCAAGTGAATTTTTGGCACCATATTTTAAAAAAATATGGTGGTAGAGAAGATCTAATATGAAATTTACAATACTTTAAAGTTATGTTATGTTGATAGAAAAACCTTGTCCGAAGTCCAAGGTTTAATATTTTATAATATGTAGTAAACCTTAGTGTGATACAATAAAAAGGGAGAACTTAAATATGCAAAAAGTATAAAATAAATTATAATAAATTAAATTCATTCATATATATATATATACCCATAAAAGCACATATCACTATACTTGAATGATTTATACATGTCTTATAATTAATTCTTAATTCTTTACTCCCATTTTTCATCTTCCTTATTCTCACATATATTTAGTCCATATGATTCCCCATGATTTCACACTCTTATCTATTGAGAAAATTTGTCTCAACCTTGCAATACATAAGGTATTGTTGATACGTCGATGATGGGGGCATGTGGGGGGGTTCTCCCTTGCGAGGGGTCTGGGGGCTCGAGGGAAACACCCTTGAAAGAAAAAAATTATTTATATTTTATTATTGTAAATCTAGATCATTCAACATTAGGTCTTAGATTTGATGGTTGATATTTTATTAGCTTGACTTGCCCTAGAAGGCAGCCTTATTTTATGAGGGTATTGTATTACGGTTGTGTATTGTGATGTATTCTGAGAGTCTAATAGTAGTCATGTTGCCTTTGGATCTTCGGTTTGTGATACTCCTATGAGAATCTTTCTCTACAAGTATATTGTAATCTTTGTGATTTCTAAATAATATATTGGGCAGCTTTTGGAGTGTGGGGTTTTTCTCCCAGAAGGGTTTTCCCCATGTAAATCATTGTGTTGTGGTATGCATGATATTTATGTTTATTTTTGTTTAAGTTTTTGTAACTATTAAAGATCTATAAAAATTTTGCATTATCCTCCTCTCAATATTAGTACATAGGAATTTTTTTTGCTACCTTTGCTTCCTTACATTATCTCCCACTATTCCCTTCTTTATATAGCCTCCTAGTGTCTTTTCATAATGTCTTTCCATCATATCCTTTCATATTAACACTTAATTATTTTATTCTCATGAAATTTCCTTTTCCTCTATGATATTTTACACTTTTATGACTTATTTAGGGGTCATCCCATAATAATGGGTTACACTTTTTGGCCAAACTTGACATTGAAATCAACATTTTTAGAGAAAACTTCACTTTCTGACACTTATAGTAGGTAAACTATTAGGAATTTGAAAATGATGTAAACTAGTGATTTGTGAGATTTTGTCTGTAGATTTTAAATGTATTTTTTTTTATAAAAAAATGAAATTAAATTGTATTTTTTTTGCTTCTCCCTTGATAACTAGTTTTTAATAGTAAACAACATTTTTAAAAAGTGGTGTGTACTTCGGCTCGCATAACTTTTTTTCTACAAAGGATAAAACTCTAATTCTTTTGAATTTAGGTTGGTAACACAAATATCTAGGGCTTTCATTTTGTTTCATAGAATTTTGTTGAATATTTTTCTTTTAATTAAGTTTTGAAGTCAAAACATTTATAATTTAGACATAGATGCACTTCGGCACGCATAACTTTTTTGGTATGTATTGAAATTAAATTTTTCTTTTTTTGTTAGAACAAGGACACAATATTTATCATATTTTTCAAAAAAAAATTCCTCAAATTTACTATTTTTCCTAAAAAATAAAATATAAAAAAAAAAAATAAAATATATTAAATTTATAGTTGTTGGAAAGCACATTTCGATCACTACAATCATCCAACTTGGTTTATCAAGTTGACTCCATTTGCACCTCCTTCCCAAGCTTCGATAGTCAAAAAAATGCATAAATTTTTAAATGGTGGAGGGGAAGGTGAAAAAAGGGGGTTCATTAGAACCCCCCTTCTAATTCATTAGAAGGGGTTCATTCAAACCCCCCTTATATGGTGCAAAAGGGGGTTCATTAGAAGGGAGGGGGGTTCATTAGAAGGGGGGAGGGTTCATTAGAAGGGGGGTGGTTCATTCGAACCCCCTTCATTAGAAGGGGTAAACCATTTTAAATTTTTTGATGAGAATTTCTAATTATTCTTCGTTCAAAAAATTGTAACCCACTATTGTGGGTTTACCCTTAGGAATATTAGAGGTTTTTTAAGGTTATTTAAGTGGTATAAATTAGACATATGGTTCTAGAGATGACACAAATTAAATATGTGGTGTCTCACAACCCCTTCTATCTTGCAAACATTCTCCCTAAGCCTAAAACAGTGTATTTTCCTCAATAAAACCTAGTGAATCCATTTGTAGATCCTTCATGATATCCTTTCTTGTCAAGGTTCTTCCTTAGTAGTAACCCTATTAACACATTATAATTCTTCTTTAGCAACAAACCTATTAGCACACTCTAATTCCTTTTTTGCAACACCCCCTTGGCACACTCAACAACACCTTCTTTGGTGCACTCTAACTCCATCTTCCCCACTTTCTCCATTCTTTTGCAATTTATTATTCTCTATGTCTTATTTTTTATACTACTTTATTCATCCTACTCAAACATTTAAAATTTGCATTATTGCTATTATTTTTTACATACAAATATTTTTACTTCCCTCTATGATTTATCTACCCTTTAATGAAACATTTTCATTACAATAATAAACTTAAGACATACACTCTTGAGCTCATAAAATATAAACAAGAAAAACAAGATCCAATAAGGGATTACATTTTAAAATTTAAGAATTAACTACTAACATGAGTTATACTTTAGATGGTAATGAAATTTAGAATGAATTTTTTATTCCCTACATACACACCCCACATTTTTTCTTTATGAACTTGGGGATCCCCTCTATTTGTTATCATATTTTATTTCATTCTAATCTTTTTTATTATTAAGTTATATTAGTGATCCTTTTGTCATTTTTCATCTTAGTTTAAAGTTTTATTTTTTAGTAGGGAAAACCTTATGTAATAACATGCATTTCAATCCAACCATCCACAATGCACGAGCACTTAAATTATGGTTAGGAAACTTAGTATTTTGCAACTTACAATGAGAGATGCATATAAGCTTTCTTAGGATCTTATGTGTGATTGAGATCATAAATATCATGATAGTCATTATTAAAACTAAGAATTTTAAGCATTTTAATGTGTGATATACAAATTATATCCTTATCCTTAACCTTCAAGCTATTACAATCTATGGACATGCTTAAATATCAAATTAAACTTAAACCTAAGATTGAAACTTTGAAATTCAAGGATTATAGAAAAGAATGCAAGGTTCCCCTTGGAAAAATGAATATAATCACTCTCGGGCATGGCCCACAAGTTATATGTGTGTGCTCTCTTCTAATGGATGTTATAACTTGCAACAAAATAATTGTAAATTTATAATAAATTTTAATGGTTATTTTGTTTCTTTTTTAAGTGTCTTAATCTCAAAGACAAGTACTACAATGTGAAGGTTTTAAGATAAAACACAAAAAAATGAGTTAAATTTGCATAAATTTTCTTATCAAAAATATTATAAGGCATGATGTACATGCACTCTAAGGTCTATGGAATACACTCCAAGCTCTTTTGATTGAATCAACCCCTTTCATGTTTGGAAATTTTCTTGAATTTAAGTAGTTCTAATTTTTAAACTAAAAATTATGAGACTAGTCAACTTGAAGCCTAGAGAATAAAATAATGATGGCTTGATTTAATTCAACCTTGCCACTAATAAATTACAAAAAGGTTTTGTGTGCATAAATCTTACCTATTGTTCTAGCCCTATTTAACAATTCTCACATGATTATGATGTTTAGTTTGTCAATATATACCTTATTATCTATTTTTATCCCAAAATTATAATATATTAATTTATCATCATTCATCTGATGATGCCAAATGAAAACTCACAATTTATTACATTAATGTCAAATTGAATAATCTAAATGGGAAATCTATGACCAAATATATCTCAAAACATCTCACTATTGATCTAAATAAGTTGAACAATTGATGGCTTATTCTGGGACTTGTTCCACAAAACAATGCCCTAATAGATTTGTGTCATGGAATAAAATTTTAGCCACTAATCTTCATTTATTAGATGACATAAATTCAAGAGTGAAGAAAATGGACCTATCTAAGTGAAAACAAATTTCTAATAACATTGAGCTACTAGCCCCTAAAGTGAAAATATAAAATAATAAAAATTGAATGATACAATAACAATATGAATGGTGATAATTAATGTGTCTATCCTTGTATCTAAAATAAGGTTTAAATAATTATTCATTAATTTGTGATTCATTTTAACATGTTTATTGGAAGAGTTTAGAGATAAACAAAACAAAAAAAAATGAAAAAAATGGTATTTGTTACTAAAGTGAATTGCAAAGTTATGTTTTCTTAATTTTAGTGTATATATCAATTTATTTTATTCATTGTTTTGTATTTAAAAAATAGTTGAAAATTATAAAAATATTTCATAAATGAATAAAATATAAGGTAAAAACATACAATCTCACCATCTATTGTACTACTATACTCTTAATAAATGACTATTTTCCATTGGAAGATAGTTAATTATAGGAATTATTTTCGTAAAAATTCATGGCTACAAAGTATCTCTCAAAATAGAACATCAATAATCAAACATTGTTTTTTGATGGTGTATGTCAATTCCTAATTCAAGTTGATAATTTGTCATGCATTAAATGATATTTCAATTTTCATATGATTTTCCCACAAATGAACATGAATCTAAATTAACACTCTATATTAAACTACTATCATCTTCAATATATTCTCTCATTGAGTTTTACATAATTAAAATATTTTATAAATTACTAGTGTATAAAAGTAAGTCATGTAGTCCCACCACCTATCGTACTATGATGACACTACCCAATAGTCATTTGTCAACTAGAACTTGATGGTTAATTCTTGGACTTATTTCCCTAAAGGTTCATGGGTATATTTTATGGAATAAAATATCAATTTTTAATAATTATTATTTGCATGGTGTATGTTTGTTCTTAATTCAAGTTGATTTTTTCGTCCATATGCATTAATATTTGTTCTCTTGTGTTAGAACATTTTCACTATCCAAATTAAATAAATGTTTAGAACAACTAAACATTCACCCATTAAATTATATGATTTCTTTGAATTTAATCGATATTTCACCACATAAATTATTTTATTTTTACAAACCTACTATAATTTGCCAATAAAATATCATTTTTTAATAATTATTATTTGCATGGTGTATGTTTGTTCTTAATTCAAGTTGATTTTTTCATCCATATGCATTAATATTTGTTCTCTTGTGTTAGAACATTTTCACTATCCAAATTAAATAAATGTTTAAAACAATTGAACATTCACCCATTAAATTATATGATTTCTTTGAATTTAATCATAATTCACCACATAAATTATTTTATTTTTACAAACCTACTATAATTTTCCAACAAAACCATTGTTGGCAAATGTGCACAAATTAAGTATAGTAAATATTATTTTCCCTCAAATAAACATAGATTCACCACTAAAGTTAATGTATTGAGTCAAAATTTGCTAGGATTTATATTGTTTTTAGGGGGTTTTCTTAAAATTATCACTAATATTGATAAATGGCATAATCTCATGTAAAGTTGGCCCCATTCCTCTAACCTTTACTTATCCTCATACACACATTTTCATGCATTTATCCATGCCTTATCTATATGCATGTACACAAATATACACCAATACATTCACCCTAATTATGTATCAACTACACTCATTCTAATACATCTGTTTCCCATCTTGCTTTAACCATTTCTATATCTTAGAACATTTTACAAATACAACATGGATCTTTTGGCCATAGATTTGATCCTAAAATTTCAACTGACTCTCACCTATATCTTTTATGCCAAGGGTTGACTAAACATGCTATTTACAAAATTTATTGTTATGTCTTTATATTTAAAAACATTCAATTGTAGTTAAACTTGTGCTGTTGAAAATGCCGAAATTGGCGAAGTTGGTGAATCTACAGTCCGCCCCCTGCTCTAGGGCTCCTTTGGGTGCTGCGAATGGCGTCTCCTCCACGAGTGTGGCTGATGCAGGGGTTTCAGATACTACGAAGGATTTCTTCATGGGCTCAAACGGTTTTTGGAAGGGTTCTGGCTGCTTCTGCATCGACTCTGGCTTCTTCCCTAGGCACCAAGAATGGATCTACTGTCTCCTGGCACTCCATCGTTGCCCATTCGTGGTGTAAACATTGACGGATTCACTCATACTAGGATGGATTTGTCCCCTGAAGGGGTACAAACTCAGAATGCTCAGGCTACTAGCAAATTTCTTCAGGGGCAGGGGCGGAAAGGGTTAAAATGCTCATTCTTGGAGGTGGCCAAATATGGCTTTCACTCTCCTCTGGACACTCCGCAGAAACTCGGGAATTTTACTGGTAATAAGCGAATCGTGCAATGCTCAGGAAAACCTGTGTCTCTGGATTTCGATGACACACTGTTGAAGGAATGGCACAAAAATGAAGGTTTCTTTTCTGAGAATGGTTTAATTGGGCGATTCAACCATCACTGGCCCAATCTTTCTGATCTTTATGATTGGATCACACAAGCATGGCTTCCACATATAGAGGGAAATCTTGAGATCTACCCCAGCGCGAGGGGTTTCTTCGTTGTGGTTTTTGACTGCAAGAAAGACAAGAACACCATTCTTAATTATGTTTGGATGTGGGAAGAAAATTTGATACAGCTGAAATCTTGACATCCAGAATTTGATCGATCTACAAAATCGTTCTCAGTTTTGCCAGTTTGGGTTCGCCTTCCAAACCTCCCCCTTCACTATTGGTTCGAATCATGTTTTGCAACAATTGGAAATTCTTTGGGCATTTTTGTTTATGCGGATGATAATTCAAAAAAATTTATCCACACAACTTTTGCCAGGATTTTGGTGGAATTGGACATCTCCAAGGATCTTCCGACAAAAATTATCTTGAAGGCCAATGGTCAATGTTGGAATCAGCAATTAGACTATGAAGATCTAATTTTTAGATGTAGAAAGTGTTACCAAACTTGGCATATTGCAGCAGATTGCACAACAATCAAATCTCAGATAAATAGGGAGGCTTCTTGGTGGAAGGACTCTTCCCCCAAATACTATTCTGTTATGCACCCTCCCAAACAAAATATCTCTCCTTCGAAACTGGATCTCAAGAAGCAAAAAGCGGGAAAAGACAAGGTAATTCCTCCATAGTCAAAGGTAGATAAGAAATTACTACAGTTAAGCAATTCATGTCACTTGGAGAGGACAACATGCCCTCAATGGTCCTCGATTTCTGATACCTCAGTGAAAGCAACAAAACAACCCGTTGAGACGATGGATGCTCTCGCCCCCCAGGGTGATTTGACGCCCTCAAATGGGTTGTGCTGCGAGGATAAATCTAAAGGAAATTGTCAGGCAAACGATCAAGGATGGACATAATTTAAACGGAGGAAATATATTCCTTCACATTAGATGTCTAAGAAGGGAGAAATTGCGGCAACTTGATCCGGGTGGAGTGTTTCTATTTTGTCTCTTGTTTAGGGTAGGAGCTCTTTGTTTTGGTTCATTGTTGGCAAAGGCACTGTGAGTCTATATTTGTTTCTCTTCAATTTGGAATCTCTTAATGCACCCCTATTAGAGGGTTGATGCAACTCTTCTTTTTACTATATCTTTTACAGGAGTGGACCCCATGTCCACAACTTCTTGCCGATAAAAAAAAAATGCATTCAATTGTGCTTACTATTATAATCAAATAGCATTAAATATTCATTTGTATTCACAAAAGGAGCACACTATGAATATTTCAATTGAAGTGCTTAAAAGAACTTAGTTTGTCATCATGTCACTCTAGAACATTTTTCCAAAAATAGCATTAAATATTCATTTGTATTCACAGAAGGAGCACACTAGGAATATTTCAATTGGAGTGCTTAAAAGAATTTAGGGGAGAGGACTCACTAGTTGAGCATGTTTCAATAGTTGTGATATCAGTTGTTTATATAATTCTCAATATTTTTATCAAATATTGGACCAATAGTTGCGGCATGACTACCCATAATTAAACAAAATGTATTCCTTTGCTCTAAAAAGCAACCAATCATGTGATGCCACATTAGTGCTCAACTGCCCATAAATGAATGCACAAGTATTGGTCAACTACATCTTGACAAAAAGCATGCTGATGTGGCCCCGAAATGAAAGGTATAAATAGGGAACTTGCCAAGTAAGTTGCTGTAAAAAATTGGGAGTGATTTGAAATTTCTACGTAGAATAATTAGAAGCGTGAAGTTAGGGTGCTCAACTACTAAGTCCTCTCCCCTTGTTTGTCATTATATGTCACTCTAGAACATTTTTCCAAAGATTGACATAGGAAAACATATCCTTTAACAATATAATATCAATCATCTAAAAGTACTTTTAAATACTACTAGTTTCAAGTAGCAGAAATATAAAAACAAAAACAATCGAACATTTAATAAGCAAAAATATACAGATTGCATAAAAAAATTATTTTCCTTTATAAACATATTTTTACAATCTTAATCATTTTTTTAATGATTATTTTTAAATAACTTTAAGTACTTATTTTTCTTTGCAATCATAATTTTAAAAATTTCTCACTCCTTTCCGAACAAAACATCGCATCCAAATAGCACGGAAATGTTTACACGGACAGTTAGGGCGTTGCACTTCCAGATCTTCTGAGTAAATTAAAATATGGAAATTAATTTGACCAGTAGAGAAAAGAGAAAGAATTAGTGCTGGAAAAGGCTTTAAAAAACTCCCTCTTCCAATAAATTTTCCTTGAGGAAATCTTGTTCGTTAATGAGAGAATTGGGAAATCCCATCACTCCGTACATCCGATGGAGCAAAAATCCTTGAGAAAATCAATATCCTCTAATAACTCATCTAAAGGAAGAAAATTCCCCATAATCGGAAACTCTAAGCTTTCTACCTCCTCAAGAAGTGAATCTAACACTGCCAAATCCCGCTCCTCTAAACTTTGGTGACTGTAGACACCCGACACCGATTCAGAACCAGAAAATGTGGCGTTACAGTCCAGCACCTGCCGGAATTCTCGCTTGCCGAACTCGGCTGCAACAGCTTGAATCTGAGCAGGGGAGAGCAAAAAGGCCGATGGAATTTCCGGCACAGAGTCAGGGAAATTAAACTTGGCTTGGGATCCTCTGAGGCAGTAAACAGCACAGTCGTAAGCACGAGCAGCCTGTTGAGGAGTATCGTAAGAGCCCAGCCAAATCTTGCCTTTGCCTTTCAAATGGGGCACTCTCACTTCGGAAACCCATTTCCCCCATTTTCTCATTCTCACTCCCTTGAAATGTTGTTGCGTCTTGTTTATGCTGTTTGGGGTTTTCTTCTCTGGCGAGGGTTTAACCATGTTTGGTAGCAGAGGGCGGCCGAGATTCGAACTCGGGACGAGCTTGTGAAGTGAAGTTTTGGCAAACTAGTAAGCAGCAGTGTAGCGGCAATATTAGACGGGCTGAATTGGATAAGGATTTTGTTAATAGGGTGCAGAGACTGCGGCGTATGTATATATAGATGATCACATTTGTGGGGACAGGAAGTTGAATCTGTTTGAAGGAAAAATCAATTTAATTTCAGAGTATGCAACGACTGAATTATGTGGGTCATACGTGTTGCCAGCTACTCACAACTCACTCCATTCTGTCCTTAGAGACAGCAAAGTTTAAACGCGGGTTACAGAATATGTAAGATTGAGCTGGAAATTTGTGCGCTCTTTACAGATAAAGAAATATCTTGTTTATTAATCACATGCGTTTAAGAAAAGGCTTTTACAAAAGGTACTCAAATAACTGGTGTGTAGATTCATTCTCGACAGCTTGGTGGGCCTTCCTCAGAACTGGGAGTGCACTTTAGGAAATTCTTCCCAAAAGAAAGGAAAGTTCACAGGCATTGTCTATCAGATGCACATGTATTTGATAAAATGATAAATCATTTCATTTTATAAATTCTAGTAATACGTTTTCAAATTTTAATTATTTAATTAAGAGTTAAGATAGATTATGTAATGTTTAAAATTTAGAAAGAATAATTCAATAAATGTATTTAATGTATTTAATGGTTAATAGACAGTTGTTGTATTGATCATAATTTTTGAATTGTAATTGATTATATAGATTTGAAGGAGAACATCAAAATATGAATTGGGTTGCTCTTATGATTTGTTAGGTCAATCTTGTATGTGTAGGATCAACGCTGAATGTTACGGATATGACATTTTGTGCAAATGTAACTTGTAGATCAGAGAAATGAACCTACTCATTGTTGACTTGTACAAAAATAATAATTTAAAATTATTAAAATATTTCATAAATGAATAAAATATATGGTAAAGACATAGCTCTCACTACTTATTGTACTACTATGATTTTAACAAACTACTATTTGCATTTGGAAGATAGTAAATTCTAGGACTTACTTCCCTAAAGGTTCATGACTACAAAGTATCTCTCAAAATAGAAAATCAACCATCAATTGTTGTTGATTAGATGATGTACATGTCTATTCGTAATTCAAGTTGATAATTTGTCATGCATTAAATGATATTTCAATTTTCATATTGATCTTCCCACAAATGAATATCAAGCTAAATTAACACTCCATATTAAACTACTATCACCTTCAATATATTCTCTCATCAAGTTTGACGTAATTAAAATATTTTATAAATTACTAATGTATAAAAACAAGATATGTGGTCCCGCCACCTATCGTACTATGATGACACTACCCAATAACCATTTGCCAACAACAACTTGATAGTTAATTCTTGGGCTTGTTTCCTCAAAGGTTCATGGGTATATTTTGTGGAAATGGCTATCTAGCCCCTAGAATGCACTTATGGGGATGGATGGCTATACATCATAATTGTTGTTCTTCCCATTCCTCAACTAGTTAACTCACCGTGCAGTTCTTTGTTCCTTGGAGAATTAACTCCCGCTTTGTAGAGACAATTCCAGTTCATTGTTACATCAGTTTGAAGACATAAAACTATACTTTCTCGTGAAAAAGAAATGCTTTGAAGGGATGCAATGTGACAAATGCGAATGGATATCACGGCGATGGCATCGTCAGCTCATCCACCACCGTGTCCTGGTCTTTGCATCTACCAAGAAAAAATGCATAGTTGGAGAATGCAGCGTTAAGAATAAAGAACACCCTCGTCGGAATGCCAATCTTAGCAACGACAGTAGCATTCGAATACTGTGAAAATTCATAGACTATATAATCAGGTGAAAGCCTTTGAAGGAGCTCTTCAAAGGGCTTATCCAATTTGTCGAGAGCCATCTTTAGCGCATCTTGCATTTCAATGGGGATGTCGGTGATGCTCTCTACACCACCTGGTAGACCATCCACAATGGGCAACATGTTCCAAACCAACAATGAAGTCTTGGGTTGTAGTCTTTAGATCGATTTGAAGTGCATTACAACTTAGCTAGTTGTAGATTAGAAAGTTAACAAGCCCTATAAATTATAATGAAAATAATGTAGATGCCACCACAAAAAAAAAAAATCCTTTTAGGAAATCATCATTGCAACTAAATAATAGAATATAAAAAGGGGTGTGTCATTGGGATTGTGGAAGGAGCATACACACTTGGTATAAAAAGATGGCAGGTGTCCATTAAATATGAACATGAGAATATATGTAATAATACCAGCATTTAAATATTAAGTGGATTAAATTAGTGTTCAGTAAAAATGAATTCTTATAGACTATTCAATGAATTTGACAAGATAATTGAATTATGATAAAATCTAATATAATTTGATACATTATCTAAATAAACAAAAATTCCTCAATATTAACATTATTTTGACATCATGGAGCATTGTATATGTTAAAAAAGTGAATGTTGAAGAATATGAATGGGAATAGAAAGAAATGATATGCATTTGTCAACTATTTCCAGCACATATCAACCACTCATTTTGTAGTGTTCTTTGTAGAGGTTTGATCATAGGGTTGACACTAGGAGAACTCTAAGTCTTGTGTGTATGACACCAAAAATATTGATATTTTAAATATTTTAATCTTACTAAGTATATTTAGTGAATAGGGAAATATATTGTATAAAGAATTCATGCTAGTTATATCTCATTGTAAGCAGGATCATCTTCTAGTGCATCTACTATATAATTATTTTTCTCATTCATATTTACCTCTTTGTGGTATTAAGCAACACACTTGCCTCAAAGTCACATGGTAGATGACAAAACAACTCTACTATCCAAAATAAACATTGAACTTATAATATTTATCATAACATATATCCTACATAATTTTTTATAACATTTTTTATGTGCATCTATTTTATAATATTTTTTTAAAGATTAAAAAGAAGAGAGATGGCTCTTAGATGGACTCATCCCTATTCTCTAATCTAGGTAATTATTGCTCAAAATTAATTTTTGAATATGATTTAGACATTTAAAATTGTTCACATCCAAATCACACTTGATTTTATCTCTTTCGATCATTAATTAAATAAAATCAATTATTTAATTAACCCTCCCAAATATCCTCCTAGCATTAATTAAACAAATTTCAATCATTTATTAATGTCCAGAGGCATTTTATAATGGTGGAAAGGGATGGAGTGTACTGGTGTTAGTGTGTTAACAATTTTTTAAAATATATTTTACCTTAAATTTTACATCCATATACATATCAAAATATTAAGATTTGATAATAAACATAATATTTTCTAAAATAAGCATCAAATAAAATGTATCTTCTTATATTTACTGAAATTCACCTGCACAAGGCTCAAGGGCCACACTACTATGTGGTGGGATTATATCCAATCTGAGAGACAAAAGAAGAACAAGGAAAAGATTACCTCATGGGATCAAATAGTTGCTAAGTTGAAGATGAAGTTTCTTTCAACAGATTATCAAACTAGTCTTTTCAGAAGATTGTAGAATCTGAAGCAAAAAGATATGTCAGTCAAGGAATACACAGAAGAGTTCTACAAGTTGGTGATATGGTCAGGACATAGTGAAGAGGATTTGGAAAAGGTGGCAAGGTATCTAAATGGGTTGAGATATAGTTTGTAGGACAAGTTGATTTTAGTGTCACCAAAAACTTTGGAGGAAGCCTACCAGTTTGCCATTAAGGCAGAGGAGAAGCTGATGAGGAGGTAGAATAAACAAGATCCAGGTTGAGGACGAGGCTATGTAGAAAAAGGACAGTAGCACCATCAAGATGGAGAGGCAAGTAGCTCTAGAGGGAAAGCTACATCAGAAAAAGGAGGTTATCAGGATAGAGGAGAAAGATTTGTTAGAAGTGATGGTTATAATGGAAGAGACGAAGGTTTTGAAGGTAATTGTTTTAAATGTAATTAGTATGTGGGTCACAAGAGTTGGGAGTGTCCAAAATCTTCCCAAGGAGGTTACACAAGGCCTCAAAGGAGGAATCAAGTGGTGCAAGCATATTAGGAGAGTGTAGGATCAATTTCTCCAAGAAAAGAAGAACCTGAGTTAGGAGAATCTCTTTTGTTCAAAAGAGTGTTGTTGAAACCGCCAAAGGAGAGTCATGAACTAGTACAAGGAGAAGGCTCTATTCAAAATGACGTGCAAAGTTGAAGGCAAGTGTTGTAAATTAATTATTGATAGTGGTAGTACAAATAATTTAGTGGTTGTAGAAATGGTGGATAAGCTAAGACTTAAGAGAATTAAACATCCTACTCTTTATAAAGTTTCTTGGCTTTAGAAAGGGAATTAGTTGTTGGTAGATGAACATGTTGTAGTAAAATTTCAAATTGGCAGTTATAAGGATAGTGCGATTTGTGACATCATGCCTATGGATGTGTGTCATGTATTGCTTGGTAGGCCTTGGCAGTTTGATTGGAAGGTTGAACATGAAGGGAGGAGTAACACATATACCTTTGAAAAAGATAGAATCAAGCATACTTTGATGCCTATGCATGAACAACAAGAGAACAACAGTAGTAGTAGTAGCAGTAATAAGGTGATGTTGGTAAGAAGAAAAGAGTTTATAAAAGGTAAAGAGACAAAGGGAGTTGCAGCAGTCACCAACAAGGTGAATATTTATTTTCCTCAAGATTTCATGGGTGTAAACAATGTTGATTTGCAGATAGGACAACCAACAACATGTATTGACTTGAAGATGACTGTGAAGATGGGGCAACCATTGTTATTCTGAAGGATGAAGAGATACATGAGAGTTTGGAAAAGTAGTGTAAAGATGAATACATGAGCATGAATCTGCATGGATAAAGCGTAGAGATAGCAAAAGAACATGTGGAAGATGACTTGGCTCTTCGAATTGAGGTGGTGAGACTAATAGTGCAGCCATCAATGGTGAGGTACGATCTCAGTTTTTAAAGCCATTGGATATAGTTGAAATTGATTTTGATGCATATACAATGATTGCAATGGAGAGGGAGATGCAAAATGAATGGGAAAGATGCAACAACGAGAGGCTATTTGGAGAGTGGGTGAAATATATGTTGAAGCTGATAAGATGAAGTGTGAAAATAGGAAGAAAAGTTCGATATATGGAGGAACTAATCCAGTCTTATGCTGGAAGAAAAGGAAGAAGTGATGGTACAGGTTGTGCTTATCCGCATAAGGTGATATGTTGCAAGTGCTTGACATTTGAAAGGGTAGTTCTACTATCCAACCTCCTTTGTGAGCTACGCTCACAAACAACTCCCCCATGGAGCCTGATGCAGGGGAATCAACCTTTGCATCCTAATTTTGGTTTGAGCATTTTTGAACTTTTGTTTTTTCCTTTCATTAATTTTGTTTGCTTGGAATAATCCTTGGAAAAGTGGTGAAAGAGTATGGAGATTTCTCTCCCTATCGTTGCAAGCAAAGAAAGAGGAAGTTATGCCGATCTAAGGAGGGGGGGAAACAAACATGATTTTCAGAGGGTGGTAATCGTTCTTGGTTGCTTGCTTTTAGAAAATGATTGTAGAGGGAGATAATCAACCTGAAAAAGAAATAGAAAGGATGGATATTCTTTTTCCTATGTAGAAAGGGGGAAAGATTTATTGAATCAGATCAAATCTGGAAGAGAAACAGGATCAATTACAAGGCATCACCCAAGAATTTGAGTGGAACAAAAGGTGAGCTATTCTTAGCAAGGAAAAAAGAAACGGGTAATGATTAAACATGCTTTCTTTCATTGATGTTGGTTACCGTTGAATGCTGATATGTTGCAAAAAGAGTGAGTTTGTTAATCTTGCAGATTGTGAGGAGTGAGTCATCTTGGTGTTTAGTTTGCATAATCGATCAAACCAATTTCTCAAGTATTGATTGTTGTGATCAATCACATGTTCTTGTAAGTTGTCTTAGATCAAACCAGTTGCCATCAGAACATAGATAAAGAATTACAATAATGGACATTTGTCTCTTCCTTAGGGATGTGGCTAGCATGACACTTTATGGCTTATATTATGGCTTTGTGTAAATTTCTTTGTGTAAGCAAAAATTTAGAATTACAAGTTGGAAACAAATGCAAATGAAAAGCTCCTGGCTTATTCTAAACTATCACAAACCTCAATAGAGTATGCAAATAGAATTCAAACACAGTAAGAAATTTTTTTTACCATAAGACTCTATTGCTGAGTGTGATCTACTACAAGTGTTTGGGATGTGGATTTTTTTGCATAAAAAATTACCTATTTTAATAACATATAGCTAGCATAATAGTGGATGGATGAAGATGAGAGCTTATGAAAATCATTTATAGACTTTTTGGGGGAAGATAGATGGTGGAGATGAGATTACAACATCAATAGTCGAAAATGAATGAGAGGACTTTCCTAGGATTGAGAAGAGAATGAAAGGCCATGCTTGAGTTTGTTTGAAAATTGAAAGGCTAGGATTGTATCTACTAAAAATGGAATTTTTTTCCAACTATAAGCATGTGGGAGGAACATGTTTTTAGAGGCTCCTTTATTCATAGAAATGGTGGATGGTGTTGGTGATCTAAGTTGTAGATCCCAAATCCCTAAGGATAGATAGTCTCCCAAGTGCTAGGGATGTTAAACCTGGTAAGAATACCACACAACCTATAATCAAGTTGGGCCAGTGAGAACCAATTGTTGATGTGGGTATGACCTATTTGTAAATAGGTGTTTTACCTATCTAGGTCATATTTACATTGTTAATTCCAGTTAGGTCCTATGAAGGAATCTTTCTGGTGAAGCATTATTTGTCACTTCTCTAGTTGGCATTTATTTAATGCTTGTGTCTTAGGTTGTTATGAGTTAGTTGTCTCATGTGATAGGATTAAGACACTTGTCATGATCTTGTCTAATCCTATTCCTCACCTTGCCTATATAAGTAAGGCATCATATGTGCATTGCCATATTCAGTTTGGCTATCATTTTGGTATTAATGCATCCTTAATCATAGCATGATATTTTTTCCATCTCTCTTGTGGAAGTTATTTTGTCTTGCAAGTGACCTTGGTGTGTTGAGGAGTTCACCATAAACTCCTATATGACCTCCTACACTTATATCTTTTTTGAACCAAGGAGACCTTCCCTAAGGTTTTACAATAGATATTTCCACATAAACTAAATATAATTTACCATGACACAAACCATGCTTGTTGCATAATACACCCCTATCTCAATTCTCACTTAATGCATATATGTTGGTTTGAGAAACTCAAGATTAAACACCCTTTTAAATAAAATAATCTAACATATCATGAGTGTTTGAGAATGTATTTTATGGTAACCCTTTATGTTATTACATGCATTCATACATGATAGTAAGAACACAATAAAGTAGACTAGACTAAAAGATGTTTATATCAAGTTGTTATGAGTATGTTAGGATGATGTGGAAATGGAACCAATAGTAGATTGGTGTCTTTACCTAGTTTGGTGACAAAGTCTCTAAGTTCATAAAAAAAACTCTAATAACTATAACCAAAAGTGATACCTTGATCAAGATATCACTAAAGGCCATGTCTATCAAAATACACAAGTTGAGCTCTAAACATACCCTAACTGAAATATCAACTTATGGTCATGGCTTCCCCTGCTCCTATTACTATAAATAACAAACCATACCATAACTACAATAAATTTTCCTACAATGCGATGGTAGTGGATCCATAGGGTGCATTTTTAAAAGTGCCAAATGATGTTATCTATATAGAAGACGTATGGAGTTACATCCACATCCTTTTAGTGGAAATCAAACATTCCAAATTTGAGGAGTTGAGAGCAAAATTATTGCAACCTAGGACCAACTTGTATCTACCAAAGCATGCCTAGATTGGTGAAAAGAAGTCGGATGTATGGAAAGAATTCTCAGATTTTGCTAGGGAGGAGGAATGGATTTGCTTGTTGTTCAATAGATTACAAAATGAATACCTTTACCTTGACAACCCTACCACATAGCAAGGGAGGCCATATAGGCCATTATTGATTTATTGGCACAATGGGAAATTTCGTCGAAGAAGGGTATCAAGAATGTTGAAGCCACACAAATTTTGATAGGAAAATTCTGGACATCAACAACATCATTGATCCTGGGGTGAAATATGACACCAAGGTAATCACATATAAAGTGTACTACACAAATCGAGAAGGGTCAGCCACTATTGTCACCATCCACATGGCATATCAAATGGTTGTTTAAGGAAAGTATTTTGATCTATGTGAAGTACTTAGAATGGAGCTTCTAGAGAATTTAGCTCAACAATATACCTTAGCATATAACTTCCAATATGGCACTCTTCTCATTTTCCTTACTTTCTATTTTATGAACCAACTCCCTCAATTTGTTGGAAAAGCGTGGGACACAATCAAACCAGTAGCTGCACAAATTGAGGATTATGTGAAAGGGTTTCTGTCTAAACCGACATACATTTAGGTATTTGGTGGGTTCTTCAAAATGTTTAAGAAATAAATGTAGGACTGGTGGATAATTTCCTATAACATGGTACAAAAGTAGCTAAATTCCATTATCTTGTTGGTACATAAATATTTCACCATGATAGAGGTGATACAATCATGAACTTCATGGATTCCTCCATTGTCATATGAGATTCTTAATGCAAAATTAGAATTTTATGTTCCCCTCTTGCTCAGCCTCCCAAAAGATCCTAAGGTAGAAAGATACCCCATTGCAAAGAAATACATGGAGTCTATAGCCAAGGAGAAAGTTGTAGAACAACACACTGGGAAGGAACATGGAGATATACCACCAAAGGATACAAAGGAGGGAAAATTAGCACCAGGATCTACTCCTAAAAGGTCAAAAAGATTGAAAATAGAGACTTTTCCCTCCACATAAGCTGGGAGTACCATGTCAAGGAAAAGGAAGTTAGAAAGCACGCCAAAAAAAGCTCCACTGGAAAAAGAAGCAACAAAGGCCTCTTACAAATGAGAATAGAGAAGAAAAGGGAAAGGAAGAAATAAGTAAGGAGAGAGGTAGAACCTAAATTAGATACATAAGAAGAAAATGAGATAAAACTAAAGATATCCTTTGGACCAGGAAGCCCATCACTTTCGTTGATAGATGAAGATCAATTATACAATGGATTGTTCGAGCAAAGAATTTTTTCCAAAATACTACAAACATACTACAAGGAACAAGGTTCCTCATATCAACAAGAAGACTACAAAGAGATAATTGATTCAATATGTGGTAGCATCACAAATTACTTTGGAAGAGTTTATGAGTAGGTTACCAGATCAAATCATCGTTGCACTCAAACTCTGAAGAGAAAAAACAGTTGTAGAAGAAGAGGAATTGTGGGAGTTCGTCATCTAAACAGTTGCACCTTCACTTACAAATCTGAAGAAGGCCTAAATAAAGCAATTACAATCAAAATAAATATGATCTAAACAATGCCTAAATAAGCTCATGTTAGGAAAACTAGAGATTACACAAAAGGTAAAAGGGAAAATTATAGAGGATACTACACAAGCCTATAAATAAATGCACAAGGAAGAAGAAAAATATGACACTTCTTCAATACATAGGCCTCCCCTGGGACAGATGCACCCTCCTCTTCAACACCTTCTTTGATACAACCCATAGAGGATTTCTTGGTGAAACAACAACACATACAAACAATAGCATCTTGTCAATTGCTTTAACTACCAATGGTGGGAACATAGGTAAATATAGGGAACATCTCACCTCTACAAAATTTTCAATTAGGGGAATATTTCATCAAAGGGCTTGAGATGAAATCCTTAAACAACATGTGGAAATGTTGAACATATAGAGGAAGTGATTAAGGGATTTTAGGGAAAATTTCATCATTTGAAGGGGGGCTCTACTCAAGCACCCCTAACACAACTGAAGATGCTTATCAATGAAATCTTACAGTATCCCAATATACAGAAGGATAGGATCAAATTGGAGATATAAGAAGTATTTAGAAAGAATAAAATGGATAAAGTATGTCCAAAAAATGTGCTACTATTTGGTCACAATTGCAGACTCATATTAGCACAAACAAGGGAACAAATGAGGAGCTCAACTAGGTGTTCCAATATTGCCTACAGTGGCCTACCATTGTAGCTTCTACAAAAGCTCAAATGGATTCTTTAGAAACCCATATTTTACGTTGCTCACAACATTATGATGCCACTAAAGATATAGATGGGAGTATTCAGGTGAATATTGAAGGTCTCCATGATCGGTATCAACAACTATAAGATTAGAGGGATAAGATCTGGTGGCGGTTCTATCAACTTAAAGTATTTTTTAACCTATGGTTGACCCTTCTTTTTGGTATTATCCATAAGGCTCAATGTTTTTTCCAAAGTATTCAAATCCCCGCTACTATTTCAGAAGTTGAGAAGCAACTTGTCCAAATTCATACTCACATCAATCAGCTGCAGATGGTGAAGAAACAATGGGATGATCACCTTCCTACCCTCCAAGGCATCTACTTAGACATTCTACCAGCAAAGCAACATTGACTTGAAGACAAATCAAGGTTTGTAAGAGGGGATGATGTTAGTTGAAAAATAGTGTGCAGACACTAGCATTGAGGTACTTAATATCTAACCAAAAAGAACATTCTAGAACATGAGATTAGGATGATAGAATGTACTCTAGGGATACTAGTTGTAGTAACGAAAAAAGTATACTTTTACTTGCTTGCTTGATAATTGTCCTTAAAGCTTAATTAATGGTGTCTTGGAGTGGTGTTGTAATGTCTTGTACACATTCACACTGTTCTAGGACCTTTATTTAACTAAATCATGTCTTAATTGGTCCTTTTCAAAGGTGTCGTAAAGTGTTGTAGCACACTTTCAAACTTTTCTAGGACTTATTTGCTTAACTAGGCCTAATGGGCCCCTTTCTAAATAAAAATGTACATAAATTGTACCTTGTTTAAGTGTTGTAAATTGTTTTAAAGCACTTTCACACTTATCTAGGTGGTCTTAATTCATTATGGTTAATTGGAGTTATTAGCCCCCTTTTTAGGCCTTAATTTTGACACCTCCTGGGGATATTTCTCGATAATCATAAATTAAATATCAAATTATTTCATTGGGAAAAATTTGGTCCTAATAAGTTGATCCACGACCCATTCGCCCTTAGTGGCGAATGGGTCATCCATTAATAGGACCACCCTTTTTCAATTGACTTGGAATGGGTTTTTTGGCCTTCTTTCATCTCCCCGAAGCTCTGTCCTAGAAACTTAGCTAGTTTCCATTCGGCTTTGGTGACGACTGGGTCCTCCCTTAATGAGACCCTAATTTTTGAACTTCATTCTGGTGGGAATTAAATTATCTTTCTTTTCAAATTTGGTGTCGGCCTTAGTTCTTTGAATTTCGGGGTTAATCTCCTAATTTAGTATAAATAAGGGTTAATTCACATTGTTTCTCCTAACACAAGCTAGCAAGCTTATCAAGCATTCAAGTGATCAAGCATTAGAGCATTCATAAGGCATTTTCAGGGCATTTCAAGGAAGATTTCAAGTGATTATTACAAAAATTCAAGGTCTTATCATCATGTCAAGGGTTTAATGCATTCATTTGTGCTGAGCTAAGAAGTTAATGTTGCATTGAGGATCCATTTACAAGCATCATCCTACATCCAATATCTACATTCTTCATGGAAACTCCATGATTGCTTGTAGATTTGATTCACAAGATATAATCCAAGGTGATATCATTTAGATTATTACACTTCCATGCTCTATCTCCATCATTTCATCATTTGGTTCAGTAACCTATAAGGGGTTTGACTAAGGAAAACCTCCATTCACTAAAAAAAAAGTTTGTCTTGCCCTTGAGTCTGTCATTGTAGATTTACAGGTTGAAGATCAAGTTGAGCAAGATTTGGAGCAAAGTTGTCAAATTTGCAAAAGTTGTCATTCAAAGTGCAAGATCACGGAAAGAGCTCTATAGAATTAACTACAAGCTACTAGAACTTGACAACCAGTATTTCAAGAGTGCAGACATCAAGGTACAAGATCCTGAAATCAATTTTTTGAAACCCTAAAAGGGCCCATTCGCCAGTAAAGATGAATGAGTCCTCCATAGCTCAAAAATAACAACTTTCTAGACAACTACATAGCTTTTTATGCTCTAAAAACATTCCTCATAGTTGCTATAAAAGTTAGGTTGTATTTATGGTTGTTATTAGCATCATATTTTGCATAATTTGAGGTGTTTAGGGCCTTGAAAAATAAGTGACCCATCTCTTTTTCCCACACATTAGGGTGGGTCCTATTTTCACCCTAATCACTAGCTAAGGGCCACATCCCCTATTGTAACTATAATTAGATAGACAAATCTATTCACCGATAGCATATAGTAATAGATAGAAAATGATAGAGTAAGATAGAGAAACACATATCAAACTATAATAGGATAGGGAAGAATATAAAGTAGTTACTATAATGGAGATATGATGAATGTAATGAATGACTATTGATATAATAAATATGAAGAAATCTGAATTCTGATCTATCTTGTGTAATTTTAATGTGATTTACAACTAATATTGGATTTGGAATACTTTCCCATGTTACCTCGATAGGACCTACTCCAGGGTTAAAGACTACAACTAGCAGATACCCTTTGGGTATGAAAAAATTTGGTCTATATCCCTTAGATTTCTTGCTAACAGGGCCCAATATGTGATGGATTATGGAGTCTCTCCATGTAATAAGGCAGTATGGTAGTAGGGTTTTGCTCAATATATGCTCCCAATGAGTATACAGATAGGATCAAGCTTTGGAAATGGATACATTTGATTTGTAGGATATCCCATGGGTTTTGGGGGAACTTGAACATGATTGAGAGCAATGAAGATAAAATTGGTGGTATAAAAATGGAGTGGAAAGAAAATGAGAAATATTTTTGGTTTAAAATGAAGAATAAGCTCAATCTTTTTGATCCTCTAGAAGGATTGAAAAAAGAAAATAAAAATATTTGGTTCACATGGTGCAACTCACAAATAGGGAATAAATGAATATATTATAGGCTATATCAATTCTATGCCATGTTTAAGAATTTCTTCAATTTTGATTGAACTGTCGGTGGTAATAGACTAAAAGTATATCCATGCTCTCTATTTGATCATCATCCTATAATGGTGAAGATCATAATAGATAAATAAATACCTAATGAGTGTAGAAAAGAAGATAAATTATTTCTAAACACCACCGTACTAAATGATGAGGACTATAATGATGTTATTTTTACTCTTAGGGAAATAAGTAGATGGATGTTGAAAGACAAGTGAGCCATTAATAAATGGAATTTAATAATGTTAAAGCATGGACAATTATCTATCAAACTATAGGTAAAAAAAATCTTGAGGCAACAAGAAATCTAAAAATGATCTCCAAGAGAATTTACTCAAGTTGAGATATGAATTACAGTGTGACCCTACAAATATAGAATTGAATGAGGAGCTAATATTTGAAAATAATTCATTGAGGATTCTTCAAGCTACTAAAACCTAAGGTATAAAGGTAAGAGAAAAGATGAATTGGTTAAGTAATGGGGGCAAGGGATCTAAATTTTTCTTTAGATATGTTAAAGAAAAAAGTGTAAGGGAAAAAGCTGGAAACACATGAGTTGAGGACAAGCTCTTAAGTGACCTAGAAGATGTGAAAAATCAATTCTATCTACAAACATATCTTCTCCTCTGATGGAGATAACACTTAAGGGAACAATGCCAAAATATTTTCTAAAGATTTAATACCTAAAAATATATCTAAAGAAAGTGTAGATTTGTTGGGTAGGGAGATGTCTAAGGAGGAAATTGTAAAGGCCATTCATGTGCTAAATAATGATAAATCTCCAGGGACAAATGACATACTTGTAGAACTTTACAAGAAAAATATTGATTGGGCATATGATGATCTATTACAGGTGCACACTAAAGCTATTTGTAGAGGCTTTTTGGGTAGTAATATCAACAAAGGTATATTCAAATCACTACCAAAAGGAGATATATCATTAATAAAAATTGGAGACCTAAATTACCCTTCTCAATGTATCTTATAACATCCTAACAAAAGTCTTGGCTTTGAGATTAGTTGACAACCTTCCTTTGTTTATTAGTAACACTCAAATTGGTTTCATTAAAGGAAGGTATATTTTGGAGAACCTCTTAACCAATTGGGAGGTGATGGAATGGGTGAGGTGTTCCAATTAGAACACAAAATATATACTTACTTGATTTTGAAAAGGCTTATGATAGGGTTGAATGAACTTTTTTTATGATGACTCTTGAATCATTTGGATTTTGAAAGGGTTATTCTCAAATGGTTAAAACATTAATCAAAGATTTTTTTGCATCTAAGTGGATGTAAATAGATCAATTTTAAAATAATTATCTTTCTAGAGATCTATAAGTCAAGGGTGTCCTCTTGCCCCTGCTCTATTGTAAATGCATCTAATGTTATATTCTACCTCCTAAGAGACTCATCTATGAGTCCCAAGGTGAGAGGACTATCCCCCCCTAATGATGAGGACCTCCCAAACATTCAATTTGTAAATGATATTGCCTTATTTGTTAAACTACAAGAAGATAACTTTCATAATATAATGCAAAATTTGAACTTGCTTTGCGTAGCCTCTAGAAATAAGCAACTTGTGGTGAAATCCATAATGCTAAGTTGGGAAAATACTCCATGAATAATTTTCTAAATATGATTTTTAATGGGAAGACCTAACAAATAGTTTAAATACCTGGGTATTCCCTTTGTTGTGAATCCATGCTTGAAAGACATGTGGAATTGTATAAAATAAAAAATTGAAAAGAAGTTAGATAAATGGAACAAATAATACTCATCCTTGACAGGAAGAATTTAAGTATGTCAAAAAACTCTTACATCTGATAATCTCTATTACTCCTTTATGTAATACCCCGGCAAGCAACCCCAAAGGATACTAATACATCTAACATTTATGGCACCAATTTTTTTTAAAAGTACTAACATACATCATAATAATCATATATCACATGAAATGAAACTAAACATGAACTACATATAACAAATCCCTCGGGTTTACATGACTGCATTACTTTTCACAACAACATCATTACATCACATGAAAGGTAAGTATACACCAGTAACCATAAGATAACATGAACATGGACAATACATTAATCAAGGATTACAATATTACAATGCCGCTTCCCAACATGAATGGGGAAGATACAATAAAATGGAATGATACATTTGAAATGAAGGAGTACAAAGCTACAATACTAGATCCAACTCTAGTTCAACTCAAGAGTCACTGCAAGGTACAAACTCACACTTCTCGATCGACGACTGGGACCCAATGGGGTGCATAGCACGTTCCACCCAACCACGTGGACCCTAAGGCCCACCCCTCGTGCTAAGAGATGACAAGAAGGACCCCAACAATAACCATCAAACAAAACAAGGATACAAGACTCCACAACAAGAACCACAATAACATAAGGCAATCTCCAGCACAAGATATAACCAACACAAGATGTGCCCAACATAAGAAATAACCAATAAAGCATCAACATACAAATGCCAACATCTGCTTCCAAAGGCCCAAGAATAACATAGAGGGAAACAAGGCATACATGGTTGTTAAAGGGTGGAGTGTCATCCCAATGTTACATGGGTTACCCTGGCGAATCTTCCTAGGCCCCGGCCCCCAACTTGGGTTACCCTGGTGACATCTTACGAAACCCGGCCCCACATGCAATCCAATGCGGAATCGATTATCTTTCATAAAGACAAGATAACGATCTTTCCATTCCAGGCCTTCTCGACTCATTCCCAAGTCTGAACTAGCCCTTGAGTTCATGAGTGAGGCATAATTATCAAGTTGAATATTTTAGACTACCCATTTCCCTAATACACTGATTTAGTTTTCACTTATTAAACTAATTCCACATGAGTTACCCAGGCATCACTTTGTGTGCCGGCCCCCATGAAGAACCACTCCCCTACTAACAACATATCTCAAAAACTCAAATGGAAAGCCAACTTGCTCAAGAAACGTAATCCAATAAAATAGCTGCATCAAGTAAGGCATGCACCATCTCACGATAGGAATTCAAAGTAACAAAAACCACATTCAAGTGCAAGGCTCAAGTACATAAAAACAATCCAAGTGCAATATCAATCTTCATCTAAGTAACAGATTCATAAAATCACCCACTATAAGGTGAATCAACATAAAACTCAAATAAATACTTCAAACTCGGTATGGGTTACCCAAGGCGAATCCTCCTAAGGTGCCAGACCCCCATACCAACTCTTGCAAGTAAAAATCATATCCCTTCAACCTCTGGAAGACTTAATCACTAACACAGTAGTTTACCCATGGCAACAACATCAAGATCTCAAAAGATTATAGACCATCCACAATTTACAAATCAACAAGTGAAGTCATCACAACAAAATCTCACTCAAGCAAATACCAACATAAACAACTCACAAAACCAAAATCTTCCCAAGGACCAATTAGCTCAAACGGAATTCCTCCCATAAACAGTAACTCATAACTATCGCAAAACCCAAAATTCACCACAATAGCCAACGACAATGTCAACCAACAAAACAAGTGATCACAACAACATCAACATGGAATAAGTAATTAATTCACAATACAACCAATTAACATTTTGTAAAGTTCAACATCACATTCAATGTATCACTCAAGTCTAAATGGAACTAAAGTTTTAACAAGACTAATATTTCAAAAGAAACTCTCTAAATATTTACTACCATACCCTTAATCTTCTTCTATATTGTTTAAATGTAGCAATGGTTCATATGACACCAAGGTTTAACTTATCGTTGATTTCTCAAGGTATAATCCCTTATTGTATACTTTGTTTTAACTCAAACAAATAAATGGCATATATTTATTATTATTAGAAATTTTAGAATTATATAGATGTCAAATATCAAGGAACCCCTAAGGTTATACAAATATATATATATATATAACTAATCAATACACTTTTTCCAAATAATGAATCATAACTCAACTCTGACTTAAACACTATCTTTTATCTTAGATCTATCTTATGCACGTATTCATCATCATATCTTCCTATACTAATGTTTTCGGCTTTCTACTAATCTTAATTTTCAGATAGAAAGTGCAGAATAATGATCTCATCTTTTGCTGAAGCAAACATTCCTAAAGTTGATTACAAAGCATATTACTTATACACTAGCATATTGCATTAGGAATTGGCTCCTTAACAGATCGTACGACACAGGGTAATTATCTATGTCCAAGAGTTACATTAAACGAATGACAACAACCAATACATGGAAGAACACCGAAATCCTATGGCTAAATTTCATTGAAGAACAAGAAGAACTAAGTGTTACCATAGAAGGGTATCGATTCTAAAGAGAGTACTGACATCTCACAGACATGCTTTAGTGACCTATCTAGCCACGAGGAGAACTAATAAGCTTATAATCTAAACAGATTTACATGCAACGCAAGCGACTAACAGTTACTAATATAGATCTAGCTCAAGTCTAGAGGATTAGAGTAATATTCATGCATAAACTAGAAATGCTACGAATATATCTCAGCTGACTTGGAGAAAACCCGCAGTATAAAATAAAGTTAGGTCCAGGTTAAGTGAAACATTGAGACCTACGTTTGCAGTAAGAAATTACCAATATAGATTGAACGGCTGAGATAAATTGACAATGAAATCAGAGAGATTATATAAACCTTTAAACTTCCTATTATGTCCAAGCGCCGCAGCTTAGACAGGTTGACAATGAAATCAAAGAGATTATTTAATTTACTACACCTTTGCAGTCTAAAAGTTGCAACTGTGATAAGTTACCAAAGGTTTCAGGGAGGCTATTTAATTATGTACAATACCTCAACTCTAAATGTTGTAACTGTGACAGGTTACCAAGTATATTAGAAAGTAAATATTGGAATTTGGAAATATTGCCATTTACTTGCATTAATGTCAAATCCCAAATGTTATCCCCAAGACTGAAGGGAAGGAGAAAGGTGAGGTGCAAATACGTGACTTAAGAGTAGGAGAAATAATGTACAACTTTTCTTTTTTGAACTAGACGCATTTTTGTTTGGTGGCGAGAGACACACACAGATTTGAAGTTTGGGAGTTAAACTTCACCGCGATCAAAGGTAAGCTCTCTATTATGTTAGTACATTGACAATATTTATTTTTAAGTGCTGCAACTGCGATAGTTTGTCAATAGAATCAAGCAGGTTATTTAAACCTTTACAACATTCTTTTTTTTTTAGTACGGCAGGTGTGACAAGTTTCCAACGAAAATCAGAAAGGCTTTTATGCCTCTACAGTCTGCTTATGTTTGAAAGTTGCAGCTACGACAGGTTGCTATTGAATCAAGGAGGTTAATCAAATCATGACAGTATTTTAGACGCATGCAGACTGACACAGCCTAATAGCATGTTTGCAAAATAACGATTGTGACTGTTAAAAATCAATAAATAACAAGGAGAATGTTATTGGCCAAGCACATAGCTAGGCAACTATCTTGACCACTATGTGATTCATGAAACACCCGTCTACAGACTGGCACCGGCGACATGATAACTCATGATGTAAACAGCCTTAAGTTGGTATGAAATAGGACACCACCTTCATCAACAGGAACTTCTACGAGCATAGACCAAGAAATCTGAAGAGATAAGACCATGGCATGCTGAAAAAGATGATAATCAATGCAATGGATTCAGTAGAGAAACGATAGAGGAATCATTGAATGGGGAATTTCATTCAAGGCAAAGGTTAATAGGCTTGCAAGAAGATTGTGGGTGCCAGAAGACATGCATGCTAAAAGAATATGTAAACCCTGAGAGGAAGCCCACAAATCTTTGAAATAACAAAACATTCTAGAACGCATCCTAGCATTGCAGGCTTGGGTAAACTTCAGGTAATTCAATCTTCTATCAGTTTTGACACAAAAAAAAATATTGAATTCAAATAGCATAACATTCACAATTTATTTCAGAATCACAAAGATAAATCTCAAAAGGAATGGAACCTGATTTGAAGCACGGCTGCAGAGTTGATTCGGAGATCAAGCTTCACCATTTGCAGATTCATCTTCTTCCTAGATTCAACAACCGCTCCCGGAACCCTCCAGAGTATGTGATAACCTCTTTTCCCTGAATCCTTTTGCATGTAACCACTCTCGTTCCTTCTTGATATCCAATCATTGCATTAACTAATAATAGTTATTTCCATTAGTCCCACTAACTGTTAGTTAAAGCAGTCTTCCATAATGGGTTGCCTTTCTCCCGTAGAGCGATTACAAAACTATCACGAGAATAACCTATTTTTTAGTTCAAACTTTTTTAAAAAAAATGACTTATTAATGCATGTTCATCTTCATCTCTCCATCTCTCCAGTATCTTGAATATCCCTCAAATTTATTTGCTATAATGGCTTATGTTACTCTTAATAATTTATTATTGTGCTTCAATATTTTCGCACAATTAATCCTCAATTAAAATATTTAATTTATTAATTTTAACTTATCTTTTTAATTCCATTTGCACCACAATTTATTTATTTATCAAAACACAAATCAAACAAATTAATTTAACCACATACCATTCAAACTTGATGTCACAAATGAATCGGTAACAACACAAAGATTACACCGACCGAGGGACACTACATCCTCCCCCCCAAGGATTCGACTTACTCCTAGAAGTCGCGAGGTTAAATAAAATGTACCCAAATGTAAACAACATCAACTCATCAATAACATCATGACATAAACAAACAATGAGAGACATCCAACAAAACAACTATCAATACATGAAAACTATACCAACAGGGTTACACGACGAAGGTACTCATCCTTTTGAAGGATGATGGCAAGGTTGGGGAAACTTTCCTGTCAACTCTATTTTTCCACATTATTCCCATTGGGTTTCATGAGGCTCGCCCAGTCCTGCCAGAGCAAGTGGAATCGAGGCTTACTACCTGCAATCCTGCATAAAAGCAAACATTGTGTACACCATATATATATCAAATCAACCTAGTGTAGAGGGAATTATCGTGTTGTATGCCTCTCATGAATGAGTGATACGACATCGTCCTTCTAACACTCTACAATTAGTGATACATCATAAACAATCATCAATAACAATTACTAATCAGATGCAACCATAGTATTAAATCCACATGTTAAACTTAACCAATTAATTACCTTTATCATCAAGATTCGAAGCCGACTACCTAAAAATCATAAACTAAGATGGAAACATAACACATTAGCACCAGTTATTCATGCTAATTCATTACCAAGATACACATTTCTGGTTAAACTTCATCATTTAAACATCATGTACTACATTCTATTCATTACTCAATGCAAAATCTCACAATATATGTGTCACAAGATCATATTTTATGGCCTTTTCAGAAACAAAAACATAATTATCACTTCAAAACACACATAATTTCAGATTTATCACACATTCATTGCATACACACTCAAATTCACTTCACACTAGTGACACCACAAGGCAACTAAAGGGTAACACAAGAGTTCTAAAATTCATTTCTAGTAGGAAGGATATCGGTGCATTGCGCACTACACCGAGGGTCCTATCCATTCCACCGGATTTCTGCACCATTGAACCTACATAACCCAGAGACAAACTAGGGCAACCAAATATACACTACACAAACGGACTGACACACCCTTACGAGTACGAGTAGCTAGATCAACACAAAGGGCTCATAGTGCCCCAGTGTGTGAACCTTTGCTCTGATACCAAGCTGTAATGCCCCGCCAAGCAACCCCAAAGGATACTAATACATCTAAAATTTATGGCACCAATTTTTTTTTAAAAGTATTAACATACATCATAATAATCATATATCACATGAAATGAAACTAAACATGAACTACATATAACAAATCCCTCGGGTTTATATGACTGCATTACTTTTCACAACAACATCATTACATCACATGAAAGGTAAGTATACACCAATAACCATAAGATAACATGAACATGGACAATACATTAATCAAGGAATACAATATTACAATGTCGCTTCCCAACATGAATGGGGAAGATACAATAAAATGGAATGATACATTTGAAATGAAGGAGTACAAAGCTGCAATACTAGATCCAACTCTGGTTCAACTCAAGAGTCACTGCAAGGTACAATTTCGCACTTCTCGATCGACGACTGGGGACCTAATGGGGTGCATAGCACGTTCCACCCAACCACGTGAAACCTAAGGCCCACCCCTCGTGCTAAGAGATGACAAGAAGGACCCAACCAATAACCATCAAATAGAACAAGGATACAAGACTCCACAACAACAACCACAATAACATAAGGCAATCTCCAGCACAAGATATAACCAACACAAGATGTGCCCAATTTAAGAAATAACCAATAAAACATCAACATCCAAATGCCAACATATGCTTCCAAAGGCCCAAGAATAACATAGAGGGAAACAAGGCATACATGGTTGTTAAAGGGTGGAGTGTCATCCCAATGTTACATGGGTTACCCTGGCGAATCTTCCTAGGCCCCGGCCCCCAACGTGGGTTACCCTGGTGACCTCTTACGAAACCCGGCCCCACATGCAATCCAATGCGGAATCGATTATCTTTCATAAAGACAAGATAACGATCTTGCCATTCTAGGCCTTCTCGACTCATTCCCAAGTCTGAACTAGCCCTTGAGTTCATGAGCGAGGCATAATTATCAAGTTGAATATTTTAGACTACCCATTTCCCTAATACACTGATTTAGTTTTCACTTATTAAACTAATTCCACATGAGTTACCCAGGCACCACTTTGTGTGTCGACCCCCATGAAGAACCACTCCCCTACTAACAACATATCTCAAAAACTCAGGTGGAAAGCCAACTTACTCAAGAAACGTAATCCAATAAAATAGCTGCATCAAGTAAGGCATGCACCATCTCACGATAGGAATTCAAAGTAACAAAAACCACATTCAAGTGCAAGGCTCAAGCACATAAAAACAATACAAGTGCAATATCAATCTTCATCTAAGTAACAGATTCATAAAATCACCCACTATCAGGTGAATCAACATAAAACTAAAATAATACTTCAAACTCGATATGGGTTACCCAAGGCGAATCCTCCTAAGTCGCCGGACCCCCATACCAACTCTTGCAAGTAAAAATCATATCCCTTCAACCTCTGGAAGACTTAATCACTAACACAGTAGTTTACCCATGGCAACAACATCAAGATCTCAAAAGATTATAGGCCATCCACAATTTACAAATCAACAAGTGAAGTCATCACAACAAAATCTCACTCAAGCAAATACCAACATAAACAACTCACAAAACCAAAATCTTCCCAAGGACCAATTAGCTCAAACGGAATTCCTCCCATAAACAGTAACTCATAACTATCGCAAAACCCAAAATTCACCACAATAGCCAACGACAATGTCAACCAACAAAACAAGTGATCACAACAACATCAACATGGAATAAGTAATGAATTCACAATACAACCAATTAACATTTTGTAAAGTTCAACATCACATTCAATGTATCACTCAAGTCTAAATGGAACTAAAGTTTTAACAAGACTGATATTTCAAAAGAAACTCTCTAAATATTTACTACCATACCCTTAATCTTCTTCTATATTGTTTAAATGTAGCAATGGTTCATATGACACCAAGGTTTAACTTATCGTTGATTTCTCAAGGTATAATCCCTTATTGTATACTTTGTTTTAACTCAAACAAATAAATGGCATATATTTATTATTATTAGAAATTTTAGAATTATATAGATGTCAAATATCAAGGAACCCCTAAGGTTATACAAATATATATATATATATTACTAATCAATACGCTTTTTCCAAATAATGAATCATAACTCAACTCTGACTTAAACACTATCTTTTATCTTAGATCTATCTTATGCACGTATTCATCATCATATCTTCCTATACTAATGTTTTCGGCTTTCTACTAATCTTAATTTTCAGATAGAAAGTGCAGAATAATGATCTCATCTTTTGCTGAAGCAAACATTCCTAAAGTTGATTACAAAGCATATTACTTATACACTAGCATACTGCATTAGGAAACGACTCCTTAACAGATCGTACGACACAGGGTAAGTATCTATGTCCAAGAGTTACATTAAATGAATGACAACAACCAATACATGGAAGAACACCAAAATCCTATGGCTAAATTTCATTGAAGAACAAGAAGAACTAAGTGTTACCATAGAAGGGTATCGATGCTAAAGAGAGTACTGACATCTCACAGACATTCTTTAGTGACCTATCCAGCCACGAGGAGAACTAATAAGCTTATAATCTAAACGGATTTACATGCAACCCAAGCGACTAACAGTTACTAATATAGATCTAACTCAAGTCTACAGGATTAGAGTAATATTCATGCATAAACTAGAAATGCTATGAATATATCTCAGCTGACTTGGAGAAAACCCGCAGTATAAAATAAAGTGAGGTCCAAGTTAATTGAAACATTGACACCTACGTGTGCAGTAAGAAATTATCAATATAGATTGAACGACTGAGATAAATTGACAATGAAATCAAAGAGATTATATAAACCTTTAAACTTCCTATTATGTTCAAGCATCGTAGCTTAGACAGGTTGACAATGAAATCAAAGAGATTATTTAATTTACTACACCTTTGCATTCTAAAAGTTGCAACTATGATAAGTTACCAAAGGTTTCAGGGAGGCTATTTAATTCTATACAATACCTCAACTCTAAATGTTGTAACTGTGACAGGTTACCAAGTATATTAGAAAGTAAATATTGGAATTTAGAAATATCGCCATTTACTTGCATTAATGTCAAATATCAAATGTTATCCCCAAGACTGAAGGGAAGGAGAAAGGTGAGGTGCAAATACGTGACTTAAGAGTAGGAGAAATAATGTACAACTTTTCTTTCTTGAACTAGATGCATTTTGGTGGCGAAAGACAGGCACAGATTTGAAGTTTGGGAGTTAAACTTCACCACGATCAAAGGTAAGCTCTCTATTATGTTAGTACATTGACAATATTTATTTTCAAGTGCTGCAACTGCAATAGTTTGTCAATAGAATCAAGCAGGTTATTTAAACCTTTACAACATTCTATTTTTTTTAAGTACGGCAGGTGTGACAGGTTTCCAACAAAAATCAGAAAGGCTTTTATGCCTCTATAGTCTTCTTATGTTTGAAAGTTGCAGCTACAACAGGTTGCTATTGAATCAAGGAGGTTAATCAAATCATGACAGTATTTTAGACGCATGCAGACTGACACAGCCTAATAGCATGTTTGCAAAATAACGATTGTGACTGTTAGAAATCAATAAATAACAAGGAGAATGTTATTGGCCAAGCACATAGCTAGGCAACTATCTTGACCACTATGTGATTCATGAAACACCTGTCTACAGACTGGCACCTGCGACATGATAACTCATGATGTAAATAGCCTTAAGTTGGTATAAAATAGGACACCACCTTCATCAACAAGAACTTCTACGAGCATAGACCAAGAAATCTGAAGAGATAAGACCATGGAATGCTGAAAAAGATGATAATCAATGCAATGGATTCAATAGAGAAACGATAGAGGAATCATTGAATGGGGAATTTCATTCAAGGCAAAGGTTAATAGGCTTGCAAGAAGATTGTGGGCGCCAGAAGACATGCATGCAAAAAGAATATGTAAACCCTGAGAGGAAGCCCACAAATCTTTGAAATAATGAAACATTCTAGAACGCATTCTAGCATTGCAGGCTTGGGTAAACTTCAGGTAATTCAATCTTCTATCAGTTTCGACACAGAAAAAAAAATATTGAATTCGGACAGCATAACATTCACAATTTATTTCAGAATCACAAAGATAAATCTCAAAAGGAATGGAACCTGATTTGAAGCACGACTACAGAGTTGATTATGAGATCAGGCTTCACCATTTGCAGATTCATCTTCTTCCCAAATTCAACAACCACTCCCGGAACCCTCCAGAGTATGTGATAACCTCTTTTCCCTGAATCCTTTTACATGTAACCACTCCCGTTCCTTCTTGATATCCAATCATTGCATTAACTAATAATAGTTATTTCCATTAGTCCCACTAACCGTTAGTTAAAGCAGTCTTCCAGAATGGGTTGCCTTTCTCCCGTAGAGCGGTTACAAAACTATCACGAGAATAACCTATTTTTTAGTTCAAACTTTTTTTAAAAAAATGACTTATTAATGCATGTTCATCTTCATCTCTCCATCTCTCCAGTATCTCGAATATCCCTCAAATTTATTTGCTATAATGGCTTCCGTTACTCTTAATAATTTATTATTGTGCTTCAATATTTTCGCACAATTAATCCTCAATTAAAATATTTAATTTATTAATTTTAACTTATCCTTTTAATTCCATTTGCACCACAATTTATTTATTTATCAAAACACAAATCAAAAAAATTAATTTAACCACATACCATTCAAACTTGACGTCACAAATGAATCGGTAACATCACAGATTACACCGACTGAGGGACACTACACTTTATGTGGTTATGTTGTAGCTATCAAATAAATGATTTATTCAAAAGAAAATCATATAATTTATATGGTTTGATGGTAAAGGAAATAAGAAGAAACATGTAGTTAAGTGAGAACGGTGTTGTTTAGATAAGTATGAAGGAGGGATAGGATTGAAAGGTTTTAAGAAGTAGGCATATCCCTTATTGTCAAATGGATTCTCATAGACTTAAAAGGGTATGAACCTTGAAAGATACTAGTGAGGAATAATATATAGCTATCTATACCAAGACAAGCTAAAACATGAAAGCTTCTTTCCCACTGTGACATATTGTTTGGAAAATTCCTCATTTTCCCTATTGGGTCCAATGTATTTAAAAGCTTATGGAAAGCTTGGGAGAAAGTTAGAAAATTGTTCATAAATAATGATACTATGGATAATTTCAGGAACACAATCTACCCCTCTCGATCAATTTGGTGGAACTTATCACATAAATAAAACCCCTTGCTTTATTACAAGGATGCCCTACAAAATCTTGGTATAAGAAAGGAATTAAGGGTTTCAATGATATACTATGTAACAATAAGTTGAAAACATGTAATTTTCTCAATATAAAGTTTGAATTGCCTCCATCTCATTAGAGGGCATACTCAATATTGAGGGAATCATGCAAGATATTCCAATTTCATGTTCTATTTGATTTAAACAATGCTAATATTGACAGAGTTAAATGGATTGATGGAACCGATTCGCAAAAAGTGAAGCCAAAACTTGTATATAAATATTTAAATGAAACCTTAGACATTACCAAACACCTAAATAGGAAATAGAATCTTGAAGTTTTAGATAAGCAATGGACTAATATTTTTAAGTTTTTGTGGTCCAATGTATTAAAACCTAAGAAAAATGTTTCAAATGGTTGCTTATTTTACAAAATTTGCCTTGTTCTCTATCATTCTCTAGCATGAATGTATGTACCATATGTAGGAAACCTGAAAGTATTTCTCATATATTTTTTTAATGTTTTTATGCTAAGGAGATTTGGAACCTTTTCTATGTAGACCTGGGGGGTTGGGGGATCTAGTATGGTTAAATGGTAGGAAGTTCTTTTTGGTTTTGTAGAAGGTTTAAGTAAACCCTTTAATCTTTTTTTTCATTTTATTATCTACTGTAGTTTTATGGTTCTTATGGAAAGCAAGGAATGAAGAATAATTCCAAGGTAGAAGGAGAGTACTTATTAAGTCTACTAGAAGACTCATTTTCCATGGCATTTATGTGTAGGTTACAATTAAGATGGAAATATCAAAATAAAAGTTTATCAAGTTGTTAAAGGCATGCAAAGTAGATGTCAACAAAGCATAAATCAAGTATTCAAGGAATTGGCATTTTAACAAATTAGACAACATACCCTTTTTGAAGTGGTACCTTGATTTTTAGGAAAAATATAACAAGAAGTATGTAGTTGAAACATTGCAAAAAGATATGGGCTTCAAGGGAGGTCCAAAGTTTAATATAAACCAAGTAGAAGACTATACAGTGGAGGTAGTGAGATCAAATAAAGATATGTCTGAAATTGATCCACCAATTGGGTTGAATGAAATTGATAAATATAGTGAAAGCATTAATTTCTGAAGTATACAATTAAAATATAAATATATATAAATATTGTAAATGTTTTGAAGTCATATACTTTCTATTTTTTACGACCTTACATGATCTGGTTTCACTTCTCCATACTTTGGCAAGATAGATAATTATGTTATTTTGGGGGCCCTGTGTGGCCTTTCATGTTATGATCTAACAAGATCAAAAACAATTATGTAATCCTTTTAATATTGGAAATCTATATGCAATACAAAAAAAGTCACACAAATTTTCTTATAAAAATTATTATAGGGCATGATATACATGCACTCTAAGGTTTATGGAATGCACTCCAAGCTCTTTTGTTCAAATCTACCCCTTTCATGTTTAGAAATTTTCTTGAATTTAAGTAGTTTAAAACTAAAAATTATGAGAGTAGTCATCTTGTAGCCTAGAGAATAAAATGATGATGACTTGAAACTTCATTTAATCCCACCTTGCCACTAATAAATTACTAAAAGGTTTTGTGTGCGTAGACATTGAAATTATAGTTATTCAAACTTATAAAAATGATGTTATTGGAATGATGTGACTTCATAAATTATTCAAAACATTCTTACCTATTGTTCTAAGCCTATCTAATGATTCTTGCATGATTATAATGTTTAGTTTACCAATATCTACCTTATTAGATTTTTATTCCAAAATTGTACTATATTCATTTATCATCATTCATCTAATGATGCCAAATGAAAACTCACAAGTTATTATATTAATGTCAAATTGAATAATATAAATGGGAAAGATGACCAAATATATCTCAAAACATCTCACTATTGATCTAACGAAGTTGAATAGTTGGTGACTTATTTTGGGACTTATTCCACAAAATATTGCCCTAATAGATTTGTGTTATGGAATATAGTTTTAGCCACTAATCTTTATTTATTGGATGACATAAATTCAAGAGTGAAGAAAATGGACCTATCTAAGTGAAAAAATGTTTTTAACAACATTAAGCTACTAGCCCCTAAAGTGAAAATATAAAATAATAAAAAATTGAATGATACAAGATTTTAATATGATATTATGAATGGTGATAATTAATGTTTTCATCCTTATATCAAAATTAAGGTTTGAAAAATTATTCATTAATTTATGATTTATTTAAGAGTTTAGAGATAAACAAAAAGAGAAAAAGAAAAAAATGCTATTTGTTATTTGTTATTAAAGCTAAGTGCAAAGTTATATTTTCTTAACTATGGTGTAAATATCAATGTCTTTTATTCATTGGTTTATATTTAAAACAATAGTTGAAAATTATTAAAATATTTCATAAATAAATAAAATATAAGGTAAATACATACAATCTCAACACTTATTGTATTACTATACACTCAACAAATGACTAAATTTGTCATTGGAAGATAGTTATATCTAGGACTTATTTCTCTAAAGGTTCATGGCTATAAAGTATCTGTCAAAATATAACATCAACCATTAATCATTGTTAATTGGATGATGTATGTCTATTCCTAATTTGAGTTGATAATCTTTCATGCATTAAATGATATTTCAATTTTCATATGATCTTCCCACAAATGAATATTCAAGGCTAAACTAACACTCCATATTAAATTACTATCACTTTCAATATATCATTTCATTGAGTTTGACGTAATTAAAATATTTTATAAATTACTAATGTGTACAAATAAGACATGCAATCCCACCACCTATCATACTATGCTGGCACTACCCAATAACCATTTTCCAACTAGAACTTGACAATTAATTTTTAGACTTATTTCCCCAAAGGTTCATAGGTATATTTTATGGAATAAAATATAATTGTTAATAATTATTAATTGCATGGTGAATGTTTGTTCCTAATTCAAGTTGAATTTTTCTACCCAAATGCATTAATATTTGTTCTTTTGTGTTAGAATATTTTAACTATCCACATTAAATAAATGTTTAAAAAACTCAATATTCACCCATTAAATCCTACAATTTATTTAAATTTAATCAATAATTCACCATATAAATTATTTTTAGAACTATCTATAATTTTCCAACAAAAAACATTGTTGGCAAAATGTGCACAAAATAAACATAGTAAATATTATTTCCCCTTAAATAAGCATAGATTCGCCACCAAAGTTAATGTATTGGGCCAAAATTTGCTAGGATTT